>PVLD010011550.1:0-64672 GCA_004027595.1 Dinomys branickii
TTCTGTTGCTGAGAGGATAAACTGTCTGACTAAATTTGCATGTCTGTATATGGGTCCATACATCTACAATTCGAAGATATCAATGGATAAAGCAACAACTACTGTTGAGACCATATCACCTTGTCTATAGATTAGTTGTGATTGTACTATTTTCTATGATGATGGGTGTCTGTCAATATGTTTTTGTACTTTTATGTTTCTAAAATAAAAAAAAAAAAAAAAAAAAGAATTCTACTTCAAGATAATTTAACATGTTATAGCTTATTTCTTCTATGGTTTGAATCTGGTTCAAAACCTATTCTTAATGTTCAGCTGCATAAACTATAAGGAAGTGTCCATGCCCTGCTGATATGATTAGAAGAGAAGCAGCACACATGATCCAAGACATAAGGTTATTCTTCATTCTTGTTACAGTTCTCTCTGATAAACTGTGAGACCTTGGGCAAGCCTTTGGACAGCCCTTTCCCTCCCCTGTAAAATGAGACGATGATGATGGAACCTATCATAACAGCTATAGATGTAAGCATACATTAAAAGGGATGTAGAAGCCATGAACCACTTACAAAGGACAGTTGCTCTTATCTATACTTGAAATGCAAATGCCCTAGAGGTTTCCAACTAGAGGTTTGATGCCCAAACTTGATTATCGGAACTCTGATGTTTAATCTTGATGTGAACTTGATTGGATTGACAGATGCTGGGGTGATAAAGCACACTGCATGGTGGATTGTGGGGGAACGACGCTGAGGGCTATTTCTTGCCCCTGGCCCTTCCTCCCTGGTGTTCTCTCCCTGCTTTCTGCTTCCTGGCTGCCCTCAGTTGAGCAGCTTTGCTCTACTACATCCTTCTGCCATGATGGTTTTGCTTTGGAACCCGCTAACGATGGACTGAAAGCTCAGAGCTCCTGAGTCAAAATAAAATTCTATTTCCTTTTAAGTTGTGCATATAAAAAATTTTGTCCAGCAATAGAATGATGACTAACACAAGAATCATCCAGGGATTTTTATGTGTGTTTACTGACTTTAAATATTTTTAAAAGATACATGTCCATTATATTATGTCAACAGTATAAAGATACATAAAAATTTAGTAATGTCACCCCAGGAATTAATACCATACTCTAAAAATAAGTGCTATTAACAGTTTTTAGATTTTTAATTTTTTATATTCATTCCTACATACCCAATTTCCTTTTGCTTTTATAAAAATGTGAATATATCATACACATTACTCTAAAATGTGCCTTATAAGCTTATTAAACATCATGACCATCCTCCATGACAATAGTGATTTTATTCATGTTTTATAAAACTTCTTAATGTACATTAGTATACATTACCTACATTACTGGGGCATTTTTAAATTAAATTCTAATTTTTAGACTCAGAAAGTCTAGCTTTTAACTTTTAGATTTTCAGAAAAATTGTAAAGGTAGGGCAGAATGTCCCTATATTTTTATATTCATTTTGATCAGTTATTAATACCTTATGGTAGTACTATATATTGTTACAACTAGAGAATCCACATTGACATACTATTTCAAGGTGCATATTTTATTTGGATTTCCTTAGCTTTTACCTACTATCCTTTCTGTATTCTAGGATCTCATCCAGGATACCATATTACATTTAGTCATAGTCATGTCTCTGTGGCTGTGACAATTTCTCCTACTCTTCTTTTTGATGACTTTGTCAGGTTTTGGAATCTTTAGTCAAATTATTTTGTGTAACATGCTTCAGTTGAACCTGTTTGATTTTTTCTCATGATTAAACTGGAATGATGCAGTCCAAAAAGTAGGCATCTGAGATGAATACACACTTCTCGGATGAGGAAATACAAATGGTGAATAAATATATGAAAAACTGTTCAACATCACTGGTCATTTGAGATGCAAATTAAAACAACACTGAGATTCCATCTAACCCCAGAAAGAATGGCTATCATCAGGAAATCAACCAATAACAAATGCTAGAGGGGCTGTGGGGAGAAAGAACACTTTTGCACTGTTGGTGGGAGTGTCAAATGGTGAAACCACTGTGGAAATCAGTGTGGAGATTCCTCACAAAACTAGGATTAGAGGTCCCATTCAATCCAGCTATTCCTCTTTGGGGTATTTTCCTAGAAAAATTATAAACATCATACCATAGTGATATATGTGCACACATGTTTATAGCAGCACAATTTGTCATATCTAAATCTTGGAGGCAACCCAAATGTCCATCAACTCAGGAATGGATAAAAAAGATGTGGTGTTTTTATACAATAAAGTACTACTCAATTATAAAAAAATATAAACTTGAGGCTTCTATAGGTAAATGGATGCAACTAGAGACCATACTTATAAGTGAAATAAATCAGATCTACATGTATAAACATCATATTGTCTCCCTAGTGAAATAACACGAAAGAGTAAATAAACCCAAAAGGTACAATAGATATTGTGAAAATGAAAGCAATTGCTCAAAGGGAAAGAACAACTGGGATGAGGGAAAGGAGAAAAAGAAAGAAAAAAGAAAGGGAAAATATGTGTATGTATATAGTAATATAGCTTGGATAATTGTACTGCTTATGTCTATTGGTTTATTGAAAAGAAGATTTAATGCTTAAACTTTTGGACCAATTTTGTATACTTATATCTGAAAATCTGAACAACTAATTTGAAGATAGCAATATGCAATATAACAACCATTGGTGAATTCCTACCATCTTGTTTTGTGAAGCTCTGTATCGCTTCCAACGTTTTTTAATTTTTTTAAATTTTCTTTAATGGTTTAATCAATGTTGCATTCTTAAATCTGGTAATTTGAGCAAATTCACTGAAGATAACAATATGTAACAACCACTGTTAATTCCTATCATTTTGTTTTGAAACCTAGCATCATTTTTTTGTGTGTGTTGTTCTGTTTTTGTCTATGTTGTTGTTATTTTGCTATTGCTTTTTAATTCTCTTCAGCAAAATAAAAATAAACAAACTGGGATGATAATGTTTTATAGAGGAAAGCTTCAGAGATAAATGCCATTTTCATCCCATTAAGAGTATATTTTTAGTTTGATATGCTCCCATTTGTTGATTCTTGCTATTTCTTGTGCCACTTGATTTCTGTTCAGAAAGTCCTTGCCTACACTTATATCTTCAAGTGTTTTGTCTTCCTGCAGATTGTTTCTGTTTTAACATTTAGATTGTTGATGCAGTTTGATTCTAGTTTATCACATTGTGAGAGACATGGATCAATATTAAATCTTCTGAATGTGGATAGTCAGTTTTCCCAGGACTATTTTTAAAGAGGCTGTCTTTCTTCCAGTGTATATTTTTGGCTTTTTGCCAAAGATCAGAGAGTTCACTCTCCCTGGGACTTTTTCTGCATCTTGTATTCTATTTCATTGATCTGCAAGTCTGTTTGTATGCTAATGCTTTGCTGGTTTTTTTTTTTTTTTCTTTTTCTACCTCTTTAATCTTTGGAGTTTTATCATTTGTCTTTGTTTCAGTTTTCTTTTTGTTTTGGTACTGCAAATTGAACTCACAACCTTGCCAGGCAGGCCCTGTGCTGTGAATGCTATACTGTGTTTGTCATTGTAGCTTTGTAGTGTAACTGAAGTCTGGAATTGTGATGTCTAAAAAGTTTCTGCATGGAAAAGGAAACAAGCAACAGAGTGAAAAGACAACCTACATAATGGGAAAACACTGTTGCCAGCTATTTCTATAATAGAGGACTAGTATCTAGAATATACAAAGAACTTAAAAAATGAGAGCCCCCCAAATAAGAGACACAATCAAAAAATGGGCAACTGAAATGAATAGACATTTCTCAGGAGTATAAGTGACAAATACATTTAAAAAATTCAACATTGCTGGCCATTGAAGAAATGCAAATTAAAATAATACTGAGATTCTTTCTTACTCCTGAAAGTATGGCTACTACCAAAAAATCAGATGACAAATGCTAGATAAGTCACAGAGAAAAATGAACCCTTCTATGTTGTTGGTGGGAACATAAATTAGGACAACCAATATGGAAAGCAGCATGGAGATTCCTCAAAAAACTAAAAACAGAAACTAAAAGAAGTAAAAATAGACATTCTACCTTTTGTTATCATCCCAAAACAGTTAAAGACATCATATTACAGTGATACATGCATATCCATGTTTATAGCAGCACAATTCGCAATAACTAGATCTTGGAAACAGCCTATTTGTCTAACACCAACAAGCGGATTAAAAAATGTGATATGTAGACACAACGGAGTAATACCTCACCATAAAGAAGCATGAGCTTGCCATATTTGTAGGAGAATGGATGCACCTTGAAAGCATAATGTTAAATGAAATAAAATCAGGCATCCAAGCTTAAATATTACATGGTTCCTTTTATAGGGGAGATCCAAAATGCAAAGATCAAAATAAAAGATCAATAATAAAAAATAGGAAAATAGTTTCTTTTGCACAAGGGAAAGAGAGCAAGAGTTAAAGGGTGGAGGGAAAAGAGAGTAAGGGACAACAAGAGAAATAAGATGTGTTGTGTACATATACCAACTCCCAGTGAGGAATAAAATCAATATGTACTACAAACATATTAATACAAAATAAAATTGGAAAAGGATAAACAAAGAGACAAAGAGTGTATTTCCTCCAAATAATGGGTACTATTGCTGTTAGTCTCGATAACCTGGCTGAAGCAGTACTTTGAAAGTTCTGCCTATAAAGTTACTCTTCCTACAATCCCCTTTTCCATCCTGTGCCTTCCAGGAGACAGGTGTTATGTGGAGCTCCTGATTGATGAGTAGGGAGCTCTGCCCTCTCCTGAGTGGAAAGTCTCTAAATGGATTCATTTACCTTCTGTGCAGGAGACTGTTCTATTCTCCTCTGTTGACTTTGTATTCAATTGCTTGCTAGTTATATCAGCTTTAATAGCACCCTGCACTGCATAGCAAGGTATTCAGAGATCCTCACTGGAGTGAGAAAACTATGTACATGTGTGTCACTTTTACGGTGTGAATTAGTAATTTAACTGATAAAAAGAAATCCAGTGTTGTGGATATTTATTTTATTCTCTGGGAGTATTTGCATCATTGTTTATTTTTCTTTCTTTTTTTTTTTTTTTTCGGGACCGGGGGTCGAACTCAGGGCCTTAGTGCTTAGCGGCAAGCACTTACCCCACTGAGCTGTACCTCCAGCCCGATTGTTTATTTTTCTGCCCAAAGAAGTTCATGTTTAAGACACTGGATACTCTTTCAGTAGGTCTTACGTCACCGTGACCACAGATCTACTATTGTGTTATTTTGCTGTTTGGGCACCTTCTTCATTTGTGGCTCTACACAGTGATCCAAACTCATCATGTATATTTCATGTCCCCTTTCCTTGAGTGAGTCATTCTCCAAGAGCCTCATTCCTTTCACTGGAGAGGACTATTAGAAACCAAGATGAATTGGAGAAGAGTTATGTGGTGGGAAGGTAATGAGGGAGATAGTGAGTGATTCGAGATAAGACTGCAAAACAGAAGCATCTCGAAGGTATAGCATTTTCAGTAGAGCAAGGTATTCAGAGTTCATCTTTGGAAGGAGAAGCCAACATACGGGTTTGGTGAGTTTTCATTGTTGTGACCCAAGTATCTGACAAATGAGGTACAAGCAAAACCTGTAGTGAACGCTTAAATTTTAAAAATTACAGTAAAGATACATTGCCGCTAACTTCCCCTCCAAGTAATCCCCCTTGCTTTGAACACACTTTTTCCATCATACTTCCCACTTTGTAAGAGTGCTAAAAGTACTCCTTCATGATCGTCTTTAGTTGTGGTGTCACAGCACCCTTGATATGCTGAATCCATATGAAACATTCACATTTCATTGTCATTTTGAGGAAAAACCAGAAGTTTCACAATAACAGCCCCATGAATAAGGTGGGTGAGGACACACTAGTGTTTTTAGAGGCCTGCCCTTCCACTGGCTGGCGGTTGGTGGAAGTACTGGTGACAGGACAGGTGAGATAACTGTCAGAGATGAGCAGGAGTATTTTGAGGGGGGTTCTTGGCAATGTGTCTTCTACTGTAACAATTTTTAAAATTTAAACCCTCACTGTATTTGTTTATTTTGGTCCATGGTTTTATTAGTATTTTTTTTTTTTCCAGTGCTGGGGATTGAACTCAGGACACTGTGCTTGCCAGGCAGGTGCTTATTCCACTGAACTATATCCCCAGCCCCTATTGTTTTTTAATAGTTTTTTTTTTTTTTTTTTTTTTTGGCTCATGGTTTTAGAGGTGTCTGTCTATGGTCTTCTGGTTCCAAGGCCATTGTGTACCTTTAAGTGTTTAATTTTATGCTATGCAAATTTCAGTTTGTTGTTTTTAAAGAAAAAGAGTATCTTAGATATATTTTTCCTTTTGTGCAACAGGCAAAATGCATGTATTCTAACTTAAATGAAAGGAGCAACCTATTGGAGAGACAGGAGGTTCCTCAGGGACTTCAAGAAAGATTCAGCTGGTGAGGCCTGAGGGGCAGCAGCCACAGGAGAGAGTGCAACCCACACTCCCAGCTTGTTCCTGGCCTTTCTGCACTCACCTCTGTCCCTGGAAGAAAGAGAGTGTGGTCACCCAAACCTGGGTCTCACACCTCCACTGTCCTCAGGGTTAAGGGTTAGCAGTTCCACTAAAACACATGGAGCAAGGGAGAGGTTATTGCCTGAACAAAGTTTTGTTACAGGAACCAGAATCCAGAAAGAAGAGATACTGGGCATCTTAGTCCATGTTTGTTGCTGTAAGCAAATACCAGCTTAATTTTAATCAGCAGAAATATATTGGCTCACAGTTCTAGTGGCTTGGGAGACCAAGACAGAGAGGCTGTATCTGTAAAAGACCTCTTGCTGCATCCTCTCTGGAGAATGAGAGTGATAGACAGAGACACAGAGACAGACAGACAGACAGACAGAGAGGAATTATCCTTTTATAATAGCACTAACCCCACCCATGGGAATGAATCCTTTGTAGCCCGAAGACCTCTTCAAGGCCCCACCTCTCAGTTCTGTTGTGATAGCAATTCAGTTTTGATGTGAGCTTGTGAGGCGATAAGCATTGTGGTCATTGTACTGGGAGAAGCACAAAACAATAAGTGTCCACTGCAAACACCATCCAGGTCATGCAGCATCTCAGTTGCATCTGGTCACCATTCACTGAGCACCTGCTGAGCTGACACTGGCTAGGAATTAGGGACAGAGTGATGACCACCATAAACTGATTTCTGCCCTCCTAGAGCTGGCAGTCATGAAGGAAGATGAGCACTGGGCCAGGCCTGTGTGCTGAGTGCTGCAGGAAGGAGGAAGGGTGCCTGGAAAGCTTGTCTGTCTGTCCCTTTGTTATCCATGATGAGGTGGAAATGGCCACCTGGAATCACCTCCACCTGATTACTCATTACATCAATGTCACCACATATTTGTATACCTTGCTCACTGGAGTGTGAGTGTCTGAGCTCCATGGACCACAGAAATGGCTCAGAGAATGGAAGGTGAAAGAAAGAAGGAAAGAAGGAGAAAGAATTCTCTGATACAATGATTGCACTAGACTTTAGTTTATGTCCTGCTTCCCTTCAGATAAAGGATCTTGAAAGATTACTCATTGTGTGGCCATCTTGCTCCCATTTGGAAGGCAGGGTGGAAGGATGCTGACATGTGACAATGTGACAGCTGATGGCACTACCCTTACCAGGGGGTTGGTTCTGTCATCTGGTGTCACTCTCTCCTTCCAACATGGAAATGGCCACATGATTGACTCAAGCTGGTGGCTGGTTCTCTGTCCAAAGTCTCTTTAGGTGGCCTGTTTTCCTACCATGTCAACCTCGCAGCCAAAGCAGTTTTCCGGGACAAAGACCAAGATGTTGGCAGTGCCTATTCCTGAGTTGAGGGATGATCAGGAACTCTTTCCTTTGCAGGATTTAGATTTCATTTTATGTTTCAATAAAATCAGCCACTTCAAAATAAAGAAAATCATATTAAAGAAGTTTTTGTTCAATGCCCTCCCTTCTACTGCAACTATATTAGTTTGTGTTCTCTTACTCGGCCTTCTTTATGAAATGCATTGATATTATGCGTCCACCTCTTAGCTAGCACGTCAGAGAGCCACAAACATGAAATCAAGCCTGGACTATAGATGGACAATGTGGTGGCCAAAGAAGTAGAGTGACAGGTCAAAATCACACATCTGTGGATGGCTGAGTAGCCAGAAGTCTATATCTATGTCTGTGCTTAAGTCCACATCAGGCAGGCTTCAAAATCAATGATTTTGCCTTGATTCACATTTCTCTGTTTGTTTCTTGAAATAAGGTATCACTGTGTAGTCCAGGCTGGCTTCTTGCCTTAGCCTCCTGGGTGCTTGGATTATAGATGTGTGCCATCATGCCTGGCATACTGTCCTGGGTTTTGTTAAATATTAGAAATACATTTATTAGCTAAGCGGACAGAGTGCTAACCAAGCCTCATCTTACTACTAGTCCCTCCTTTCTACTACTCACCCACTAGCTGAAAAATCACCACAATCCCAGAAGCCAGAAGTATTATTGCTACTAGTGTTATTATTAATGATAACAATTATGGCCGCTTCTGCTTTTGGAAGAAGTTGCTGTACAGCGAGCACTGTGTTAAGTCTCAAGCATTTGCCTGCCTGGGCATTTTTAAGTTCTCATACAGCCAGGTAATATTATTGTTCCATTTTAAAGATTTGGAGATCAGGGTTCAGAAAGAGAAAATCCCTTTTCAAAGACACGCGGTGATATGGAAAGGTGACAGCCCGGCCCCGGGCCCAGGCAGACTGCAGAGATGGAGCATTGCACTGCAACCGCTGCAGTTTCAAAGAATGTGACTCAGCAGGAGAAGAAACTAGGAAAATGGTGAAGGTGGAAAGATCTGCAACATGGTTCTTGATTTTTCTTTTTTACAGAAAAAAAGGCAGAGAAAACAGTCACAGGCACTGAGTTTCACTATTTGCACCACTCCACCACCACTCCATCCTCCCGTGGGTCACTTATGACCTGAACTTGAGTTTCACCCACACCAAGGTAGCTGTTTTGATTTGCATTGGGCAGGAAAAATAAGGTGCCCTCTTTTTCCACAGTGCAAATGCAAAGTGATTTTTTGCATCGAAAGTCCCATTTCTGACACAGCAGCCTTTGTTTTCACATGGCATTTTATTCTCCTTGTTTTTGTTTCCTGTAAGGCTACAAAAGGATAAAAAAGTTTTGCCAAGTTGTTGCTACATTTTAGCATCCACCTGCTCAGTTGCCCCCCACTCCCCAGGTACCCTGTCTGTGTCTCTGGCAGGTGTAGCTTGCAGCTGTAGCAGATTTTACTCAGCATGGAGCAGATGGAGGGGATGCAGACAGCACAGTGGGAGAGATTTTTAAAAAGTACATGATCAGACCTTCATCCAGGCCTGGTAGGAAAATGTGGTAGTGAGATGATGTATGCCAACTTGGCAGGGGTCTGTGCATACTGCACTAAGGGAGGAATAGTGGGATTCCTTTGGCATTTCCTGCAACAGGCAGGTCCTTCTGCATCTGAGTGGTTTTAAAGTAACTGCAGTAGATATTTTCTTGGAGATTTGGCATTCAGAGGTAATCACACAGGACGTTTGGGATCTGTAGATAATAAGCCTGTCTCCCAAGACTGCATCATGTCCTGCAGGAAGACCTCATCTCTGAGCTTTGCCCTTGTTACTTTTGAAATGGGGTATAGCAGGTCATGATAGTGCACACCTATAGTCTTCAGGAGACTGAAGCAGCAGAAGCCCCTGTTTAAACTCAGCCCAGGTAGCTTGGCAACCTAGCAAGACAGTTTATAATTAAATACATGCATACATATATACATACATATATACGTAAAGGCTACGGGTGTAGCTCAGTAGGAAGGCCCTGGGTTCAATCCCCAGTACTGCAAAAAAAGCAGTAGGGGTGGAGAGTATAGCAGAGCAGCTAGATCTTGCCTAGTTCCAAGTGCTTCTTTGCTTTGCTCCACTTGTTTAAGTAGCATCACGTGACTAACCACTCAAGGGAAGGGACATGTATCTCTTCCAAGTCTGAGGCCATCAGGAGAGGGGATACCAGGCACGTAGGAGACCCTGCATGGTCACAGGCAGAGCTACAAGATGAGAGGGCTGCTGGCCAGTGTAGGGCACTCCCAGGACTTGCCTGTTACTGTGGCCAGTACAGGACAGCAGCTAGGCTGACAGAAGGTAGAGGGTGCACCTGGCCCACAGCAGGTGCTCTATTAAAGTGCCACTGTTGGGCTGGGGATATAGCTCAGTGGAATAAGCGCCTGCCTAGCAAGCGCAGGGTCCTGAGTTCGATCCCCAGTACCGCCAAAAAATAAAAAATAAAATAAAAAAAATAAATAAAGTGCCACTGTTGCTGTGAGCCATGACAGCTACCTAGCATCAGCAAGAAGAGGACTGAAGAGGAGGAGACACCATTAGGGGGTTCTCCCTTACCCTGCATCTCATTCACGCCAACTCTACAAGGAGCTAGACTCCAGCACCTTGAGATCCAGAAGAAAAGGAAAAGTCACAGTTGTGCCTGGCTGTTTTACTTTAGTCTTTTGCCTCATGGCAAACTCCCATTTGAGTTCGCATTTCTGGCAAAAATGGCTCTTACAGTATTTGGTCATCAAGGTGACCCCCACCTCCCATGTCTCCAGTAGTTGGGACAGCAGGGGCATTTATTTCAGGCAGACCTGCCTTTGAGACTTGGGCTCCTGTGTATCCTCTTGAAGAATTCAGGAAAATTACACTTCTCTAAGTTTATCTATTAAATGTGGAGAGTGGAGGGCTGGGGATGTGGCTCAGTGGTAAAGTTCTTGCCTGGCATGCAGAGAGCCCTGGATACCATCCAAAAATTTAAATGTGTAGAATGTCAATTTCACACCTGCTGCATTAGGTAATTAAGAGAAACAGGACAGAATAAACAGGATATGTCATTTATTCCATTGGTTATAATGTGTCTTATAAATATATATTATATATATATATATATATCTCACATACTATGTTATATAATATACACTATTGGCTATGATATGTTGTAAAATTATATTCTCTATATTGTATTATATATTCTATTGACTGTTTTCTGGACAATTTTTCTGGATACAATATACTGACTAAGAGAGAGAGAAAGAGAGAGAGAGAGAGAGAGAGAGAGAGAGAGAGAGAGAGAGAGAGAGAGAAATTGTAAGAACTTGTAAGATTATAAATCCAAATTCTGTAGGCAAGATGACAGCCTACATATTTAAGTGAGGTGTAATGTAACAGTTGGGCACTCAGCAGTGTTTACACTGAAGCAGAAATCCTTCTTTTGGTGGGAAATCTTGGCCTTTGCTCTTGAGGATGTCAATGGATTGGATGAGGCCCACTGGCACCATGGAGGGTTCTCTACTTAAAGTCAATGATTATGAAGATGAATGAACCTTACAAAACTCCTTCTCAGCAACATCTAGACTGGCATTTGACTAGACATCTGGGCACCAGAGCCTCCCTAAGTGAGCACATAACAGTAACTATCACACCCGCTGGAGGGTCCTGCAGTGTGAAATTGCCAGGGGCAGTACCCTGCAGAAGGTAAGTTCCACCACAGTTGTGCTTCATACTACCGTTTCTCCTTACCACTGTGCTTGTTTCTTGTCTTTTTTTTTCTCCTTTCTCCTTGTTTTTGAAACTTTTCTTTTTGTCCCAAGGCTAAGTTTTCTCTGCTCTCCAGAAGAGAACACAGTACCACATTTCCTACCAACCCAGACAAAGAATTCACGTAAATTACTAAAATTCTATATTTTAAATATTTCAGTGCATTTATTTATTTATTTAGCTTTTAAGCATATTTGATGCTTGAAATTGTATCCTTAACCCTTCTGTCTGCTGTGCTGACAATTTCTCCTTGAGAGAAGGAAAATTTCTTCTTCATCAAAAGCAATCCTTGTTCCTAAAAAACACCAGATAATTATTACTAATTGTAATTATTGAGTAAATTTGTATACAGCTGCATGAGCTAGAGCAAGTATAAACAGTAGTTTCTAACACAGCAAAATAATATCTCTAGTAAAAGACTTTAGAAAACTTGCATAGGTCAAAAGAATGATGTTCTATTCGGCATGTATTCAATCTCTACCAGTATTGGGTACACATTTGAAAAAGTAGTTGTTATGGTTTGTTTGTTTATGGACCCTTCCAAATTCATATATTGAAGCCCTAATCCTCAGTATGCTGGTATTAGGAGGTAGGGGCTTAGGAAAATTATCAGGTCATGAGGGTGGGCCTTCCATGAAGGGCTCATATAAAAAGGAGGAAACACCATGTCCCTCCACATGTGAGGACACAACTAGGAGGTGGCCATCTGCAAACCAGGAAAAAGGCCCCTACCAGACCCTGAATCAGCCAGTACTTGATCCTGGGCTTCCCAGGCTTCAGAACTATGAGATATAAATATTTACTATTTAGCCACCCAGTCTCTGATGTTTTGTTCTAGCAGCCAGGACAAATAAGACCTCTGGATTTCTCAGCACCTCCTGTCAGCATGGCCGACACGGTGTTCATTCTCCTCATTGTATGCAATACCTTTTGTCCTGCTAAACAGCAGTTCTTGGAAGGCAGGCATTGAACCTTTAAGCATTTAGTCCCCAGCTTAGATTTTGCAGGGAGTAGGGGCCCAAGATAAATGCTGTCTAGATGAATATTAAAAGTTCAGTTACTCTGTATGCATTTTTTCACACTTTAATTTACTTTCCCAATCGTTTTTAGACCTTGATGAGGCACAGTGCACACAGAGCTTGGAAGCTGAAAGACCTGCTTTCTGAGCAAATCTATGTATGAAACATCATTTCTTCATGGTCAGAAAATGTTTATTATTCAGAGTATCCTGGCCACTTTTGAAAGATACTAAGGAACTAATTCTTTGTTTTAAAAATTGGTAAATAAAGGGGAAGAGGTCAGCATTCATTCTTCTTTTCTCATAGAAACTTAATTCCTGGGTAATCAAATGTTTCTCAGTAAAACATATCCCTACAAATAACTGCATGGTGATTGAATGGAATAGCTTCACTTTTTAACCCAAACTGAGTTAAAGATCAAACCATTAAATAAAAGTGGCTGCTGACAACACAAAAAGATACTGTGTTCTTCATGATGAAGAAAAAGGCAGTACCCTTGCAGTAGTTCTACCTCCCAAATTCAAAACTAAAAATGCTTAAGCTTCTATAATCAACTATCTTTTGGGAGGAAATGTGGAAGACTAGGGGAAACATTAAACTTTACCACAAAATGCAATCAGCAAAACTGCAATTGAGGAAACTACAAGACAAATTACCCGGTTTCCACAAGAAATACACTTTAAAAGCAGGGAGGAATGGAAGTAGGAGGAAGAACCTATGCATTAAAAAGGCCTCAAAGACATATTAAACAAACAAGAGGGATAAGACAGTATTTAGGACATATGCTGGAGTAAAGCTACAAAGTAAGGCACCTAAATTATGAGCATAAAAGTCAGGAGAGTGGTAATTTTGAGGGTTGGGCACAGGGTGGGATTATCTGGAGGAAAGCTGGTACAGCCAGGAAAATCTATGTCTTTTCATGTTTAATCCTTAAAAGCGCACTTACCTTATACTGTAATAATTTATCAAAGTACACATTGTTTTACCACATTATCCTGTATTTCCTCTATTTTAACAATACAAATTTGAAAATGGCTATCCTGCCCATCCCACAGAGTAATAGGAGTCAGTGTCAAAATGAGATCTTAAATACACAGGAACTTCCACTGTCTTCTTCAGTATCATATCCTCAGGGCCTTGCCTGGTGCTTGACACAGGATCTGACTACATATACATTAGCTGGTTATAGAAGATTAGTCTACTTAGATGATTATAGATGCTTAGGCATTTTTAGTTTTGAGGGGAACAACTACTTCAAGGGTACTCTCTTATACTCCACCATGAAGAATACATAAAGTCATATTCTCATTGCTATTATAAACTTTAGTAACAGATTTCTAAAGAGTAGACTCTGTATTTGGGGGGATTTGGTATATTGTACACATTGCTCCTTATAGTCATATGTTGGCTTCTAGGGCTGCAGTGATACATGGGACCCTCAGAGGAGCCAGGCTGGTCATTGGCTGGGCTGACACCCTATGTTGCACCTCTCCTGGTGCACACATATCAACAGTAGGCTCTTAACCTCTGTCACGGGTGGATCTGTAAGAGTTTCTAATGGATTTAGGAACTCTGTGTAAGATGTCCCTATACTTCTCATCACTCAGGAAATTAAAAGGGTTTTAGAAGCTCTGGATCAGCAAGCTTCCAAATATATATATATATATATATATATATATATATATATATATATATTTGGGTTAGGGATATATTCTTCCTGATGTTCACAAATCACAAATATCATAATTGTTTTGCCCACCGTCACATCAATTTTAATGAGTTAGAAGCCATCAGTTGGACAGAATTTATCCTCTGTAATCAGCTCAGTCTGTCGTATGCTGAACCAATGATGCTGTTGGAGTAGACAGCAATCGAGGCTGAACTGGCTGCAAACCGGTGTATACCTTTTTCCATGCCCTAAGTCTAAAAGGGTGTCAAGTAAAGAGAAAAAAGGACAGAAGGAAGCTCAGATGCCCATGTTAATATTATCACACAACATTGTCTGAGACAAATTATAAGTACAGTAATTCATTATTATGAATTATAAGTGGTATAAGACCTTAGCACAGTACTGGCACACAAAGTTCAAGGCCATTGGCTGGTACAGTGGTCAGTATTCCTATGACTGGACACAATACCTTGCACCTACAAATTAAAGGAAGACAATTTTAACTTAGCTCAATATTTTAGGGGATTCAGTTCCTAGTTGGCTGGTTCTAAGGCAGGAATATCATGGTGTGGCAGAGAAAAGCTGCTTAGTTCATGAAAGCTATGGGGCAGAGGAGGGGAGGGGTACCAGAGAAGAACAGGAGAGGACCTATGTACAGCACCTAAGGATGCAACTGGACACACTCAGAAGTGTGCTTTACTAATCTGTGTGTTTCTTAGTCCAATGAAGTTGACATGTCAGGATGAATGATCATACTGCCTTCATTGTGAAAAGTCCTTCCACTAGCAGGTAGGGAGTCAGGCTATACGTCTATCTCCAAAGTCAGCCATTTCCCAGTCAGATCAATGGACCATGACATTCAGTTTTTGTAGGTTCAGGCAATGTTGCTAGGCAACAGAAACTTCCTTAAACCATTTAGAGGTTAGAAACATTTTGTGTGGAAACCTTAGAGCCAAATTTGGCCAATGGCCCTTTTCCATCAAAATTTGACAAAGTGACGTGAAATATTTGCACAAATCAACACAGAATCAAACTGCAGCTACTTCAAGAAGGCAGAAAAGCTGGTCTATAAAGATGGAATGAATTATAAGTGGTATAAGACCTTAGCACAGTCCCAGCACACAAAGTTCACACATGCTTAGTACTTTTCACTGGATTTCACCCTTCAGCAGCAATACCGCCAGGACTGCTACAGCAGACTCTCCAGATAACACATGTTAGAGATTCTAGGTCTTTAGTAGTGATGGAAGGGCAGAGACAGTGAAGACCTAGAAGAGCATGGGTTACAAATTATCTTAAAACTCAATCAATAACTGGCTTGGGAACATTTGGGGACAGGATAATCTTTTCAGTAAATGGCATAGGGAAAACTGGAAAGTAATAAAACCAGATCTTCATTTTATACCACATATAATAATTGGTTCAGAATAGATTAAAGAAGTAAATGTAAGACCAGAAACTAGAAGAATAAAATGTAGAGGGAAAGCTCTTGATATTGGCTTTGGCAATGATTTTTTTCAATAACACATGAAAGCTCAGACAATAACTGCAAAACTAAACAACTGGGATTGTTCTAAATGAAAAATCTTCTGGGTAACAAAGGAAACATCAACAAAAAGGTAAGCTATAGATGGGGAGAAAAATATTTGCAACCCATGTAACTAATAAATGCACAAGAAAGTCACATACCCTAAAAGAAAAACACAAATAACCCAATTTAAAACATAGGCAAAGAACCTGAATACACATTTCTCATAGAAGACACTAAAATGACCACTGATACATGAAAAGGTAATGTAATTTGCTGATGACTCCGGTTACTTATTAATGCAACTTCTTTTGACCCAAAATGTGCTAAAAGGATTTAGAAAGTGAAGTTTTGACATTGCCATTTCAAGCAAAAATGATTTTTCCATACAAGAGTTTCCAGTCAAAGAATATGACACAGAGAGAGTTTAAAGGGGGGCAGTCTTTGCTTTGTGTGCATACACCAGCTACAAAAAAGGGGCCTCTTCTACAACTTGCCAGTCTGTTGTACAATTCCACCATTATCATGTGTTGTAAGGCATGCCACTATGGGGTTAATAGTATCCTTTAATTATTGTGGGCTGATCAGGTCCACAAGCTCCTGAATGAGTGTACAGTGAAGGCTAAATAAAAAGAGGCAAATAGAATGATTTTAGGGCTCCACAAGGATCAAAGTCCTCTTTCATAATTCTTAGTTTGCTCAGGGGTAAGACCACAACCTTCTCTGGGTTGCCCATATTTATTTGGTTATCAGAAGAAGGGAGGGCAGAACCACTGAAGGACTTCTCTAAGTAAGGTATGCACCTAATCCATTGAAGAATGAGATGCCTGAAGCTATAGTCTTCATCTATTGAGATCTGACCCAGCTGTCCTTGGTTGGGATCTGATCCAGGTGTCCTTGGCTGTGATATTGTCTTGTCCTTTGAGGCTTTTTGGCTTCATCCACTGCTACAGGTTCTAGTAGGAATCAGTGACTCACAGAGGTTCACTTACTGAATCTGCCATTTCCAGATAAGGAACCTGTGCCTTGGACAGATTCACAAGTAAATATGAAAAGTCAATTGATTAAGTCCTGCTCAGGTCTGCTTCATAGTGGTCTCCATCTTGCTACTATCTTGCCCCCAGCACTTTTTTCTGTATTTTGTTTAATTGTAATTTGATTGAAAGATAATCATGAACTCCAAGAAAATTAAGAACTTGATGAATAAAATGGTTCAAAAGAAGAATGTACCTTCCAGAAAATGACTCTCTTGCCTGTTTTTCATTAACAGTAGCCTACAGTACTCATCTGCTTATTATTGCTGTAAGGTAATTACATGTTTAGTTCATAGTTCCTGTGGTTCCTCCTGGTGAGTGGCATCACAATGGTGTGAGTGTTTGAGAGAGAAAAATCACAGAGTCAGACAGGAAGCCAGAGAAAAGAGCAGGGACTAACTGGGGCCCCATGCAAACTACATGAACCCCTTCTGAGAGCAGTGTCCCAGGGACCTAAGGATGTCCCAGGAGTCCTCACTTCTCATTGCTTCCCTGAGAATCAAGCTCCTAACACATGAACACTTGGGGGACAAACCACAGCCAAATCATGGCGCCTGCTGTCAACATCTAATATCACACCTTTGAGGACAGGGATGAACTTGTACAGCTTTATATTGCATGTGTGAACTACATTTCCTTACTTTCACATTGATGTAGCTTACATTAATTTGTTTCTTGTTTCCCACCAGGGCAGTCACATGCTGGCAGGTCCAGGAATCTGCATTGTTACAAGCATCTCACAATATTCTCTAATAAAAGTAGATGTTTGAGAACCATCACCTGAGTGAATTACAGGGGAATATTCACACCTGCTATTCTGTCCTCTGTCGCCATTTCTCAGTCCTTTCCCATTCTACTGCCAGGATCTGCAAAGGAAGAAAGTTAATATTATTTTTATGAGCAATATTACCATTATAGGAGGACACTGACATTTTAAAAACAAATCATACAGGGGGATTAAAATAGTTTTTTCTCAGGTAGCCAATTCCTTGCTCCTTTCCAATAAAGGAGTTGATTTTAAGCAGGCTTTGAGTCAGACAATTTCCAGATATCCAGATTGAAGACATTCATCAGAGGCATTCCTAAATTATTGTCAACTTTTTCCAAACCTAGATTAGAAAGGAAAAAAGATATGAATAATTCGTATATATGTATATACAGATAATCACTGAATATACATGCTTATGAGACTTGATTTCAATAACCATGTGTTTGGCTTATCAGCTTCTGGATACGTGTGTGTGTGTGTGTGTGTGTGTGTGTTTGCGTATGTGAGAGAGAGGGAGCTGCAAAATCTCTGATATATAGACCTACAACTCTTGCCTACAAAGGAAGTACTTCAAGAAATGGTGCAGCAAATAACTTCAATGTGGTGAAGATTGATGGAGTACCTATTACTTTCAAGGCATTGAGATTAATACAAAAATGAAGACCTATTTTCACAGGTCTTAAATGCAACAGTATGTGTATATAAGGCCATGCTATGCTTTATGTCTAGTTGTCCCCCCAAAGCCTCACGCAGTAATGGGCAGGACTTTTGAAAGGTGCTTGAATGAACCATAGGGTACTATAGCTAAATGTGATGTTACCGGGTGGTCCCTGGTCATCTGACTTGGAAGGGTGCATTTTTCTGACTCCATCCTTCTTCCATCTTTGCATCTTTTCTTCCTGACTACCATGAACTGAGCAGCTCTCCTCTGCCTAGGCCTTTCTACCATGTCTTCCTGCCTTGGAGCCAGCCAACTGTGGAGTAAAACCTCTAAAAACATAAGCAAAACAAACCTCTCCTCCTTTAAATTGCCAGAGTTGGGTATTGTGTTCCAGTGACCAGCAAGTGACTAAGACAGAGCTGGTGAGTAGGAAATGGAAAAAAGATGGAGAGGAGGCAACATATGTATTCAACTATGAAGGGAAATCTCCCTTCTCATATTTCCTGGCCTCTGTGCTACCTCTATACTTGGTCTTTGATATTAAGATGCAACTTCACCTTTCCCTCTGCTTATATGTTGCTCTTTGAAACCTTGAGACTAACTGGTCACATGCCTTGGTTCTACACGCATGGGAGAGACTCCATAAATGTCTGCTGAGCTCAATTCAGTACCTCATTCAGTATAGAGCACATCACAGTTCTCAATAGAGATTGGGCAGATTAAGTAATGACTCTTTAGTAATCAAGAGGCAAAGGCTTTAGCAACCATCTTTCCAAGATTTGCACAGTTCATGTGCAAAGAATTATCTCCATAGTTTTCCAGATCACTCAGATAATTTGATTCAGAAAGCCTGGAATAGGGACCCACAAATTGGCTCTGTAAACAAGCTCCCTGGCTAATTCTAGAGCCCATAGTCACACCCACACTTTGAGGAACTCTAACTTCTCCAGAGCTTCCCTACAGAATGCAACTTATCTTTCTAATCAACTGTGAGATTAATCTAAAGAGTCAGAGAAAAGGGATTTCTACAATCTCACTGTTTGACAAACCATAATACTTTTGTTTCTGAATATTGGGATTTTTAATAGCTCTCTGGGTGGCAATCTTTGACAAGACATATTTGTTAGTTTTGACTAGTGATCAACTTGGCATATAAAGCTGAGCTTCCTTGAATACCTTGTATTTAACATCATATAATGCACTCTCTAGCTTCCACACAGATTTAGAAAGGAGTTTGTGATTACAAGGAGGGAGGGGGGATCTTAGCAGAGTTCTTAAACAAATGTCATTAATTTATAAGGGTCAAAGAATAATAATATTTTAGAGATCTCCACACTCAATTTTCTAACTATCAAGTTAGATAAAAATATTTTATACCAGTGGCTTCCTTCAGAAACCTGAGTGGACTAGAAATGACACCTGTCACTCAAAGGATTAGCAAATCAATATTGTCTGATGTTGTGAACAAAAATAAACCTTGATTCAACTCCATTTTGATTCCAGAATTAACAGAAAGGTTTCACAAACAGGGAAACTGTCAAAAGCAAAGGCCAGTAGAGCAATATGATTCACAGACTCCCAGTTCTAAGCCATGGATGCTGGCCTCTGCATTCATAGTTAAGGTCATTAACACTGTCAGTCTTGCAAGGGTATGGCACTGGAAACAATTTGAAATTCTCTGGGCATCTCACCCAGACCTCAGTAACCCTTTAAAATCTGGTGAACATGGCCATCAGCCCACAAAGGGACCAGACAGATAAGCCAGAAAGGGCAGAACCATCAGTTTGTATCTGAGATCATCTCATGGGCAGTTTGCCAACCATTTGGGAAATTGTACAAGTTTCTTAATATGAGGTAAAGTGCGATGGTATGAATCTATAAAGGAACCTTTAAAACCTCTAAAAAGGACAGTTCTTTTCTTATTATCCCCTAAGTCCTGCTGCCTTAAAAATTAGCTATACTTATTTTGAGAAGAACTTAGGAGGCAAAATAATAATAGCATTAGATTTTAGCATTAACAGAAAGTGTTGTCCGGGCTGAACAATCAGGATCTTCCCTTTGTGTGATCTTTGTCATCTATTACTCAGCAGAAGCCATTCAGATGTCAGATTATGGCATTTTTATTCAGACAGTGAACACAACATTAGAAGAGGTGGTGGCTTTGAAATAGTTGACAAGACTGAGCAACAATGACTTCACAATATCTTGAGTAGAAAAAAATATTTTTCAAAATTTTAAGTGACCAATATTCACATAGAATACATACATCAGCTATAGTTATTACCAATGTGCATGTGAACACACTGGCTAATATTCCTCCCTTACACCATCTGAAACAACAGGATTGCTTAGATCTGGCAAATATTTATGCATTTCCAACAAGTACAATGTGGATTTAATATAAATTTAGGATTTCAAGATTTACCATAAAACAACAGTGTTATGGCTTGTATCTAGAGGTTCCCCCCACCAAAAGCCTTATGAGGTAATGGGTGGGACTTTTTCAGAGGTGGCTGGATCAAGAGTGTGTGACGCTGGGATTAAAGGTGTGTGCTTACTAAATTAGTCCACTGATTGGTTTGGCATAGCTCTGGGTGTGAGTGCTACCTGCCCTAGACAGAATGGGACAGAAAGTAACTGATATTGTCACTTGTCTTGCTGCTTGCTGCCTTCTGCCTGCCATGAACTATTTTTACTCTATAACACTCTCCTGCCTGCCAACTATGCATTAAAACCTCTACAAACTGTGAGGTGAAATAAACTTTGTCCCTTTTTAACTTTGGGTGGTAGATAGTTTGTCTCAGCAGCAAGAAAAGTAACTAAGCTAAGCAGTAATAAAGACCATGTGGTATAGGTAAAAAGATGAAATGTCGATCAGTGAAAATGAATACAGAATGCAGAAATAGACTCAAATAGAGATGGTAAACTGATTTTTAACAAAAGAATAAGAGCATTTTAAGAAGGACAGCTGAGTCCTTCCTACAGAGAATATTGGGATCATTGGATATTTACATGCAAAAAACCAAACCTACACATGTGCATCATATATTACAGAAAATTCAGTTGAAAATGAGCCACAGGTTGAAATATCAACCACAAAGTACGTAATTTTTTATCTGTGAGAGAAACTGCTAAGACAAAGAAAAGATAGTGCACAATCTGGATGAAAATACTTTCAGATCATATATCCCAATAAAAGATGTCTATCTAGAAAATACAGGAAAAGTTAAAATTCAACAATAAATAAGCAGATAATCCTCTTGGAAAGTGGGCAAAAATCCTGAATGCCTACCCAGACACTTCACTGAAGAAAATATACATATAGCAAATAAGCTGGGGAAAAGATGTTCAACATCATTTACTACTAGGTAATGTGAATTAAAGCGGTGAGACACCAGAGCACAGCTATTAGAATAAGCAAAAACCTCACAGTAATAGTAACAAATGCCAGAAAGGATTCAGGGCAATGGGAACTCTCACTTATAGCTGATAGGAATGAAAATGTGCAAACACTTTGGAAGATAGTTTGACATATTTGTGCAAAATTGAAAATACATTTATATAACCTATAATATGACTTTTTGATATGTACTAAACTGAGTTGAAACCATGTGTCTTAATTACTTTTCTAGTTGATGAGACAAAATATCCAAAACCCAAAGTTAAACAGGCAAAGGTTTATTTGCTCACAGTTTGTAGAGGTTTCAGTCCATAATCAGCTGGCTTCAGGTAGGGTGGCACGTGGCAGGGGGCAACAGTTCATGGTAAGAGAAGACAGCAAAGGTAACAAGGGAAAGCAAGACAAGCCTCTTTGTGTCCCTTATGTTGTATCCAGTCTACCAGAATTAGGGTGGTACAATCCAATCAACGGACCAATCTAGCAATCACTCTAACCTTAATCCCAGCATCCCTAATCCCAGCATTGTACTACAAATCAATCACACAGTCTAGATTCACCAACTTAAAAAGAAAAACTCTATGACCACATGAAGCTTTGAGGGGACATCTAGAGACAAACCACGACACCATGTGTCCTCGAAAACCCTGTATGTGATCCTTGGTAGAAATTTAATTCAAAATGTCAATTCAATAAGGATACATCATCCTAATCCTGGTACCCTTTATTATACTAAACACACTGTGGTCTCCCAACTTGGGATACATAATGCAGAAATTTGTAAAACCATCGCACATTCCCTCCTTTGTTCTTTTGGTTCTATTGTAGTCTAAAAATGTTTCCCAAACCTCATAAATAACTGGGAAGCATGTTCTAAAATACCAGTTCTCACTAGACTTAAATTAGCATCTCATAGGATAGTCGTTAAGATTTGGCATTTATAAAGAAGCTTCCCTGAAAAACATGGCAGCATATGAAACTGAAGAAGCAGGCCTTTACAGCAGGCAGCACATGTTGACCAAAGCCTCAGGATGATACTATTCACCTTTGTCTCACTGACTCACTGAATATCAGTGGAACTGGCAATGTGGGTAGAGAAATGAAGAAACCCATGATGTCTTTGCTTCCAGGTTGCTCATGCTCTTGTGTGGAAAGCTAGATCAGTAATATTTGGACAGGTGAACATATAATATGTGAGGAGGGAAGTAAAGCAAAATGTGTGTGTGTGTGTGTGTGTGTGTGTGTGTATGTGTGTGTGTCTGTCAGATAGATTAGTGTGGTATTTGCACAGGATGGTCTCTCTGGATGTGACATCTGAGCAGATTCCAAAAAGAAGTAAAGTCACATATTAGGAGGTTATCTGGGGAAGACTTGTACCAGGCACAGAAAACAGCAAGTGAAAAGGTCCTGAGGCATGAATGGGTTTAGCACTGAAGGATAGAAAGGCCAGAAAGGTGAGCCAAAGAGAGGCAGAACAGAAGGTAGAACAGAAACACACTTATAACTAGATCTGAGCACTAACATGCTCTGAAAAGCTAAGTGGGCTTCTCTGGCACACAGACGTTATGTGGAAAAGGAATGTGAACACTGGAAGAATCAAGATGAAATCACTGTGTCAACCATAATGAAAGAGAGATGAAACCAGGAAGTTATGCAAGAAGGATTCTTACACAGTTGCCTGATAGTAACTATCACAAAAGACTCCACTAGAACGAGTACCTTGCACAGAGGCCCCACAGCCTTAAGCAAAACAGCGTTCCCACGAAAACGTCTTGCAGCTCTCTCTTCAGTTTAAGATTAACATCCCCTGTGTAAGGACTCGGTGGTCTCTCGGTGGTCTCAATGATCCCTGGAAGAAAACGGTGAGGGGACATAGAAAATAAAAAGACAAGAGACAAAAGCTGGGTCAGGTGGAGGCCTCTTTACGGGATCGGCAAGAGGACTCCCAACAACAGTAGGAGCCTTTATTTATACCTTTGCAAATTTAGTATCAGGAGACCCAAGGTTGCCTAGCGACTAATGACTGAATTGTCCGGGAAGGATGATTTTCTCAAGACTGAGGTAGCTTGACTGCTTTAGGCGCTCTGGGTCTGTCCTGCTCTCACAATTATGACCAATTTCCAGCTTTAGCCACTCCCAAAACAGGTGGCCAAAAATTGTTGTTTCCAAATGTCTGATGCAATCCTCCTCATTTTATCTTTAAACACTTCACCTTATCTCAGCTTCTGTGTGTTCCCTTCGCAGTACCCTCTAAGTACCAAATAAATATCATTATTCTTTGCAGAACCTCTTATTTTTTAGATTGACCTAGCTTAAGGTAAAAAGTGCTATAGGAGAAATGGAGTCTTGGTGAGGCGTTCAGGAGCCCTGCTGGAGACTTTGAGTGCTCTTAAATTCCTGCAAGGGGAACGTAGACTGAATCTGTAATAGGAGTTACACGAAGTAAGGCAAACTGTACACGAAGGCTGATACACTGTACAGTCCAGTTTCAAGCAAGATACACTGGCTTTTGCTTGCTTTGTTAAAGGATGAGAGGAGAGAGGTGAGAGATAAAAACACACTTATCATGACAAATAAATGAACAAATCTTAGCCACAGAGCTACCTAAAGTGTTTTGTGAGATAAGGCAAGGAAGTATCAATCAATTACAACTCCCTTAATTACAAAGTACTATTGTATGAAAATAAAATCTGAATTGCCTGGCACACATGGAAATGATGAAGTGTGCTATGAGCAGGATTGTCTGCAAGGAGACCTCTTGCAGCAAACTGATCTCTAATGAGAAGAAAACAATGAAATAAATGTGAAATCATTGCTGATAAAATAATCTTGGGACAACACGATACTAAAGCTTCTTTTTTATATATCAAAATAAACTCTCAAAGGTATGCTAGTTTAAGCAACTTGTCATCAGTAAAAGATAAAGTCACCTACTCTCATACAGGACCATTAATTAAAATTTTTTTGCAAATAGTGTTTGTTTTCTCACTATAAAATAAAAGGCTATGTTACTTATTCAATTCTGGGCTCGCCCTTTGCTTTTACTGGTAGAAAAAGTCTTGCAAAGTTTAAGCTAATGTCAGAAATCTAAGGACTTTCATAATGATAATAGCAAAAATAATAATACCTACAATTGCTAGAATGCCTTATAATTCACAAACAGCACTCATACATTAGTTCACTTAACAGGCTCAACAACCATGTGAGGGAGGCATTTTCTTAGTTTAGCAAGAACTAATGAGAAAGGAGATAAACGATGAAATTGTCCAAGGTCACACCGCTACCAGGTACCAGAGCCAACATTTAAAAACCATATCTAGACAGAACATAATGTTTTGTCTGAGGTGGGGAAGGGAAAGACAATCACAACTTTGCATACTGGGAATCTCTAAAGACTAAAAAAGAGAGTATATATTGTGAAATATTTGTCCTTGCAAAGCTTTGCAATCACTGACTGTGGTCAAGCCACAGTGGAAAGGACTGCAAACACTTTAGCAATTACATATGTGACAGTTAAATTGATCATGAACCTGAGTATTCTTTTAATCACGTAAAGGAAATCAGAGCTAGTTTAAGGATAAAGACTTGAGAATGCATGAACAGATTTCAATTTAATTTTTGCCAAATGCTTCCAAAGCTCAATTTTGCAGCAGTCACTTAAAACTTGGAATGATTTTATGCTGCAAGTGTATTTATTTCTGCTATTTATGCTATGAATGAGGATTGAATCAGCTACAAAAACCTACTTAGCCCATAATGTGGGCGGAATACTGAAGACTGGCAATGCAAAATGTAGCAGTAGTAAATTATGTCACTGTAAATGTCTTTTATGTATACTGTGAACTTAATAAGTTATTGTGGGTTCAATGGAACACTCATCCATCCTTCTAAAGTGTGTTTCTGTTCTTTGATTCCCCTAATTTAATGTGGAATTCAGAAAACATTTCCTAACAGAAACAAATTGGGCTTGGAAAACTGTAAAGATCACTAGGCAGTTACTGAAATATAAATGGGTTTAAATACAAGTTCCATGAAGAGATGAGTAGTGGCATTTGGGCCCATTATTCATGGATTTCTGTGAATCACTCAACAGCAATGCAGACAATAGGCTCAAAAGAGAGGTCCCCTGGGAGCTGGAGGAGCAGAGACAAGCGGGCTCCCTAGAGGAAGTGGCTGTTGAGCCTGTTAGGCATTGATAACCTGGAAACTAGCTGAACAGAGAAAGCTGGCATCTCTGTCATCTCAACACTTGCAAAGGGAATTTACAAAACTCTTTTAACACTTATCAAATAACTGCCCTGGGAACAAAACATTCACCCATATTGGTCTTTGGGAGCAGAAAGGATGATCAGTAAACATATCTGGGATTTTGTTAGGGAAAATATTTCCATTTAATCTCAGCCTCACAAAATAACCTCATATTCATTGAGTATTCAGTACAAGTGACACAATATCCTAAATGTTGGGTGTGAATTATTTTAGTCATTATATGGTGGGAACTAGGGTTCTCTCCACATACAGACGAAAATGTTCAGTATGAGAGTTTGGCAAGCTACATGAAAATCCTGGTAGATTGTATTCTAAGGTGGTTCATAGAGTCATGGCTAACAAGGGGGGGGGGGTGATCTGGTCTTTGAATCTTGGCCAGATGATAACAAAGCCAGCTCTCTTCAACTTGATGCAATGCTTTTGAACTTTTTTCCAGATTTATTTATGACAGGAAATACCAATATCTTTAAGGCTTTTTCTTTTACTTGCCAGGTGCATAGCATTAAAGATGTTGATTTCTGCTCTCTTTCTTTCTTTTTCTTTTTCATTATATGAAGTATGTGAAACATAGAGTTAAGTATAAAGAGTAATATAGCAGAGACTTATGTTCTTTTTTCTTTTAAAAATAAAAGAATGAAAACATAATAACAGACATCCATTCATAAAATAGCACAATAACAATCCAAGCAATACTGAATTATAGACAAGGTGAGAAAATTAAAATGGTTGTTGTATTACATACTGATATCTTCAAAGTGGTTACTCAGGAAAACAAATATAGACATGCAAGATTGATCAGAAATTTGTCCATCCCCTGAGGAATGGATAAAAAAATTATAGCATTTTTATATGATGGAATATTACTCAGCTATAAAGAAAGATAAAGTCGAGGCTTTTGTAGGTAAGTGGTCACAAATAGAAATCATACTCATAAGTGAAATAAATCAGACCTGCATATGTAAGCAACACGTTGTGTCACTAGCGTAAGAACCTGAAAGAGTGAATAAATATTAGGAGGTATTATAGGCATTGTGAAGCAAAGGGAAACTGCCCAAAAGTAAAAAGCAACATGGATGAGGAAAAGAGAAAAGAAAGAAGGGAAAAATTATATGTATATACAGGATAGCTAACATAGTTGTACTACTGACTTCTATCTCTTTATTGAAAGGAACAGTTAATGATTTATTGTTTGATCAATTTTGCATGTCTATATTTGCTTTCCTGAGTAACCACTTTGAAGATATCGATATGTAATACAACAACCATTGTTAATTTTCTCACCTTGTCTATAATTCAGTATTGCTTGGATTGTTATTGTGCTATTTTATGAATGGATGTCTGTTTGTTAATATGTTTTCATTTTTTTATTTCTCTCACTTGTCTAACTGCTCTGGCTAATGCTTCCAGAACTATATTGAATAAGAGTGGTGACAGTGGGCATCCTTGTCTTGTTCCTGATTTTAAAATGAAAGATTGTAGCTTTTGTCCATTTCGTATGATGTTGGTTGTTCATTTGTTCTAGATGGTTTTGATCAGATTGAGGTAAAGACCATTTATTCTTATTTTCTGTAGGGTTTTTATTGTGAATACATGTTGGACTTTGTTGGAGGCTTTTTATGCATCTATTGAGATGATCATGTGGTTTTTGTCTTTGGCTTTATTGATATGGTGTATAACATTAATTGATTTGTGAATGTTGAACCACCCCTGCATTCCTAGAATGAATCCCACTTGGTCATGGTGTGTGATTTTCTTGATGATTTGCTGCACTCTTTGCTAATACTTTATTGAGTATCTTTGCATCTACATTCATTAGAGAGATTGGTCTTTAGTTCTCTTTCTTGGTTGGGTCTCTCTCTGGTTTGGATATCACTACAATATTTGCCTCTAGAAATGAGTTAGGAGAATTGCTTCCTTTTCAATTTCATTGAAGAGTTTGAGGAGTGTTGGTATTAAATCTTCTCTGAATTTTTTGTAGAATTCTGCTGTGAATCCATCAGGGCCTGGACGTTTCTTTGTCAGTAAGTTTTTCAACATATTTTGAATCTCATTAATTAATATTGGGTTGTTCAGGAATTTTATATCTTCTTGATTCAATTTTGGCAATTCATACATATCTAGGAATCTGCCAATTTCTTCTGAGCTTTCTATCCTATATGAGTAAAGATTTTCAAAGTAGGTTTTAATGATCTTTTGAATTTCTGTAGTATCTGTAGTGATTTACTCCTTTTCATTCCTTATTGCATGAATTTGAGGGTTTTTTTCCTTTCTTTTTTTGATAAGGTTAGCTAGGGGTTATCAATTTTATTTATTCTTTCAAAGAACCAACTCTTTGATTCATTTATTTTTTGTACTGTTTTCTTTGTCTCAATTGCAGAAGTTTCTTCCCTGATCTTTATGATCGTCTCCCTTCTTTGGGCTTAACTTTTTCTGCTTTTTCTAAAAGTTTGAGGTGCATCATTAGGCTATTTATTTGTTCTGTTTCTGTTTTCCTTATGTGTGAGTTCACTGCTATAAATTTCCCTTTGAGGACTTCTTTCATTGTATCCCACATATTCTGGTAAGTTGTACTTACATTTTCCTTTGTTTGTAGGTTTTTTAAAATTTCTTTTTTAATTCTTCTGTGATCCATTGGTTGTTCAGGAGGTTGTTGTTTAATTTCCAGATGTTTATGGAGTGGAAATTTGGAGTTCCTTATGTCATTAATTTCTAATTTCATCACACTGTGGTCAGATAATATGCATGGGATAATTTCAATTCTTTTGCATTTAGTTAGGTATGCTCTATGAGCTAGAATGTGGTCTATTTTAGAGAAAGTCTCAAGTGCAACTAAGAAAAATATGTATCTGATGTTGTGTGGTGGAACACTGTTTACATCTACTAAGTCCATTTGTTTGCAGCTTTGGTTCAGGTCTGTTATTTCTTTGCTGATTTTTTTGTCTAGTTGACCCATCTCTTTGTGTCTAAGGGGTACTGAGGTCCCCTCTTAAAAGAATGTTATTAATTACTTGGTTTTTCATGTCTCTCAAGATTTGTCTTATATAGTTGGGTGCTCCCATATTTGGTGCATATATGTTTATGATTATTAGCTCTTCCTCTTGCAGTTTCCCCTTAACAAGTATGTAGTGAACTTCTTTATACCTTTTGACAGTTTTTGGTTTGAAGTTTACATTATCTGCAAATACAATAGCTACCCCTGGTTTTTTCTGGGATCTTGTTGCATGGAGTATCGTTTTCCAACCATTGACTTTCAGTCTATGGGTTTCCTTTGAGTAAAATGTGTTTCCAGTGTACAGAATATTGTGGTATTTTGTTTCTTAATCCAATCTGCCAGACTGTTTCTTTTTTTTTTTTTATTTTAAAAGTAAAAGCACAAAAACATATTAACAAACAGACACAAAGTAGCATAAGAAATAGTATAATCAAAACTGATTTACAGACAATGTGACATGGACTCAACAATGATTGTTGCTTTACCTATTGATATCTTCGAAGTGTATATTCATGAACACAAATACAGACAAGCGAAATTGGTCAAACTATCGATCATCTCAACAACAGGAAAAAAAAAAAGAAACTGGAAAGTATTAACAAAGAGGCACAAAGTAGTACAATAACAGTAAGATCAGAATTGAATTATAGACAAAGCATCAGAAAACCAACAGTAGTTGCTACTTTGCAAATTGATATCTTCAAAATGTGTGCTCAGGATAACACATACAGACATACAAGATTGATCGAAAAACCTGTCATCAACTATTCCTTAGCATTAAGTGATATAATACAATAGTAGAACCATGTTAGCCCTCCTGCACATATGTATCTACATATATACATACATACATTTTTGCCTCTTTCTTTTCTCTTTTCCCTCATCCCATCTGTTCCTTGCTTTTGAACAGATTTCCTTCCTGTCTCTTAGTTTATATTCCCACTCTCAGGTTCTTACACCAGTGATACAATATGTTGCCTGCTCATGTACCGCTGATTAATTTCACTTATGAGTATGGACTCCAGTTTTGACCACTTGCCTACAAAGTCGCCAAAACTGTCTTTATTTATAGCTGAATAATATTCCATTATATAAAAATTCCACAGAGTTTAAATCCAGTCTTCTGTGGATGGACACGGGTTGCTTCCACATTTTAGCTATTAAAATTGCGCTGTTATAAACATGGGTGCACATATATCAGAGTGATATGATGTTTTCAGATCTTCTGGGAAAATACCCAGAAGAGGAATAGCTGGTTTGAATGGAACTCTAGACCTAGTTTGCTGAGAAATCTCCAAACAGCTTTCCATAGTGGTTGCACCAGTCTGCTTTCCCACCAGCAGTGTAATAGAGTTCCTATTTCTCCACAGCCTCGCCAGTATTTGTTATTGGATGATTTTTTCATACTGTCCAGTCTTACTGGGGTGAGATGAAATCTCGATGTTGTTTTGATTTGCATTTCTCGAATGACTAGGGATGTGGAACATTTTCTCATATATTTATTTGCCATTTGTATTTCTTTATCTGAGAAGTGTGTATTCATCTCAGATGCCCATTTCTGGATTGGGTCTTTGAATTTGGACAGGTACATGTTTTTTAATTCTTTGTATGTTCTAGATAGCAGTCCTTTGTCTGAGGGACAGCCAGCTAGGATTTTTTCCCAATTCGTGGGTTTTCTTTTTACTTTGCTGGTGATTTTTTAGATGTACAAAACCTTTTCAGTAGGATGAGGACCCAGTTATTGATTCTTTGAAGTGTTTCCCTTGCAGTTTCATTTTTGTTCATGAACTCTCTGCCTACTCCTATGTCTTCAAGATTTTTACCTACTTTCTCTTCCAATAGATTTAGAGTTTCTGTTTTAATGTTGAGGTCTGTGATCCACTTTCACCTGAGTTTGGTGCATGGTGATAGACTTGGGTCTATTTTCAGTTTTCGGCAAGAGGCAAGCCAGTTTTTCCAGCACCATTGATTAAACAGGCCATCTTTTTTCCAGTGAGTTTGGTTCACCCCTTTGTCAAATATTAGGTAGCTGAGTGGGTTTTTTGTTATGGTTGCATCTTCCAGTCTGTTCCATTGATCCTCAGGTCTGTTTTTTAGCCAGTACAAGGTTGATTTTATTACAGTAGCTTTGTAGTATAATTTGAGGTCAGGGACTGTGATTCCACCTGACTTGTCCTTATTGCCTAGGATTGCTTTCGCTATTCTGGGTCTCTTCTGGTTCCAGATGAATTTGAGGCATATTTTCTCTAGATCTGTGAGGTATGCTAATGGTAGTTTAATGGGAATTGCACTGAATCTGTAAAACAGTTTTGGTAGTATGGCCATTTTTACAATGTTAGTTCTTCCTAACCATAAGCATGGTATGTTTTTCCATTTATTGAAATCATCTTCGATTTCCTTTTTCAGAGTACTGTAGTTTTCACTGAATAAATCTTTCACATTCTTTGTTAGTTTGATTCCTAAGTATTTCAATTTCTTGGTTGCTATTGTAAAAGGTATGGTTTCCTCAATTTCTCTCTCAGTCTGTTTGTTGTTCTTGTATAGGAATGCTATTGATTTTTGGGTGTTGACTTTGTATCCAGCTATGCTGCTGAATTTGTCAATTAATTCCAGGAGTTTTCCTGTGGAGTTTTTGGGGTCCTCCATGTATAGTATCATGTAGTCTGCAAATAGTGATAGTTTGACTTCTTCCTTTCCTATCCTTATTGCTTTTATTTCTCTCTCTTGTCTGATTGCTCTGGCTAATGCTTCCAGAACTATGTTGAATAGGAGTGGTGACAATGGACATCCTGGTCTTGTTCCTCACTTTAAAGTGAAGGTTTTCAGTTTTTGTCCATTTAGTATGATGTTGGCTGTTGGTTTATTATAGATGGCTTTGATCAGATTGAGATAGAGGCCATCTATTCCTATTTTTTCTAAGGTTTTTAATATGAATGCATGTTGGACTTTATCGAAAGCCTTTTCTGCATCTATTGAGATGATTATGTGGTTTTTGTCTTTGACTGTATTAATATAGTGTATTACATTTATTGATTTGCAAATATTGAACCATCCCTGCATTCCTGGAATGAATCCTACCTGGTCGTGGTGTATAGTTTTCCCTATGATTTGCTGTAATCTATTTGCCAATATTTTGTTGAGTATCTTTGCATCTATGTTCATTAGAGAGATTGGCCTGTAGCTCTCTTTCTTGGTTGGGTCCCTCTCTGGTTTTGGTATCAATATAATATTTGCCTCCAGAAATGTGTTGGGGAGAGTTGCTTCCTTTTCGATTTCATTGAAGAGTTTGAGGAGTGTTGGCACTAGATCTTCTCTGAATGTTTTATAGAATTTTGCTGTGAATCCATCAGGGCCTGGGCTTTTCTTTGTTGGTAATTTTTTAATAACGTTTTCAATCTCATTAACTGATATTGGGTTGTTCAGGATTTTTACGTCTTCCTGATTCAATTTTGGTAATTTGTACCTTTCTAGGAATGTGTCCATTTCTTCTGTATTTTCTATCCTATGGGAATACAGATTTTCCAAGTAGGTATTAATGATCTTTTGGATTTCTGTGGGATCTGCAGTGACTTCATCCTTTTTATTCCTTATTGCATGAATTTGAGATCTTTCCCTTCTTTTTTTATAAGGTTGGCTAGGGGTTTATCAATTTTATTTATTCTTTCGAAGAACCAACTCTTTGAATCACTAATTTTTTGTAGAGTTTTCTTCATCTCAATTGCATTAATTTCTGCCCTGAGTTTTATAATCTCCTCCCTTCTTTGGGCTCTTGATTTGGCTTGTTGCTCTTTTTCTAAGAGTTTGAGGTGTAGCATTAGGTTATTTATTTTCTCTCTTTATGTTTTCTTTGTATATGAGTTCATTGCTATAAATTTCCCTCTGAGGACTGCTTTCATTGCATCCCACAGATTCCGGTAGGTTGTACTTGCATTTTCATTTATTTGTAGGTAGTTTTTTATTTCTTTTTTAACTTCTTGTGTGACCCATTGGTTATTCAGGAGGTTATTGTCTTATTTCCAAGTGTTTATGTGGTTTTTGGATTTCTCTTTGTCATTAATTTCCAATTTCATTGAACTGTGATCCGATAATATGCATGGCATAATTTCAATTCTTTTGCATTTAGGTAGATATGCTCTATGGGCTAGAATGTGGTCAATTTTAGAGAAAGACCCATGCGCAGTGGAGAAAAATGTGTATTCTGATGTTGTGGGGTGGAACACTCTGTATACATCTACTAAGTCCATTTGTTTACACTTTTGGTTCAGGTCTGTTATTTCTTTGCTGAGTTTCTGTCCAGTTGACCTGTCTCTTTGTGTCAGAGGGGTGTTTAGGTCCCCTATTACAATAGTGTTATTAGTTATTTGATTTTTCACATCTGTTAAGATTTGACTTGTGAAGTTAGGTGCTCCAATGTTTGGTGCATAAATATTTAGGATTGTTACCTCTTCCTCTTGCAGCTTTCCCCTTACTAGTATGTAATGGCCTTCTTTATCTCTTTTGATTGTTTTTGGTTTGAAGTTTACATTGTTTGCAAACATAATAGCTACCCCTGCTTTATTCTGGGGACCTGTTGCATGGAGAATTGTTTTCCAACCTTTAACTTTCAACCTGTGGATTTCCTTTTGAGTAAAATGTGTTTCCTGTATACAGCATATCGTTGGATTGTGTCCCTTAATCCACTCTTCCAAATCTTTTCCTTTTGACTTTTGAATTGAGGCCATTTACATTAATGGTTATAATGATTATATGTTGGCTTATTGTAGTCATGTTATTTACTTGTTGTTGTTTTCCTTCTTTTCTGCCTGTTTAATTACTTGTTCTGTTTAGGGAGTTATTTCTATCATTGTTCTTGGGTTTGTGGTCTCTTTTTTCTCTGTGTAGAATATCTTTTAGTGCTTTTTCCAATGCTGGTTTGGCACTCATGAAGTTCTTCAGTTGTTCTTTGTCATGGAAACATTTTATGTCTCCATTGAATTTGAGGGATAGTTTTGCAGGATACATCAGTCTGGGTTGGAAGGTGTTTTGTCTCAGAATCTGTAATATCTCGCTCCAAGCTCTTCTTGATTTCATGGTTTCCATTGAGAAGTCTGCTGTGATTCTGATGGGCTTTCCTTTGTAGGTGATCTGTTTCATTTGTGTAGCATCTTTTAATATTGTGTTCTTTTGCTAGATATCAGGGATCTGGACTATTATATGTCTGTGTGTGTTTTTCTTTGGGTTATGGATCGTTGGGGTTTTATATGCCTCAGTTAACTGTACCTCAGTATCTTTTACCTTGTTTGGGAAATTTTCTGCTATTATTTCAGCAAATATTCTTTTTATATCATTTGTGTGCTCTGCTGCTGTTTCACTCACTCCTATTACTTGAATATTACTGCGTTTTGCTTCATCTTGCAGCTGTTGGATTGATTTTTCTTGTGTCTTTGATAATTTTATGAGATCCTTCCTTTCATGCTCATAAGCTGCCATGCTGTCTTCAAGGTCTGAAATTCTATCTTCAGTTTCATTTAAGTGGTTTTGCAAGCTTTCTGTGGAAGTTTTCAAATCCTGGCTATCTCTTTGGACCTGTTTCATGCTTGGTAATTCATTTGTAAATTGCTCTTGTAACGTTTCTATTTGTTTCCTATTTTCTTGTAATCTTTTACCTATTTCTTCTCTATGTGTATGGAACATTTCCTCCGTTATAGTTTTCAATTCATTTTTTGTCTGAGAGATCACTGCAGGTATGTGGCTTATTTCTGCTTTAAACTCTTTTATGGCCTGTTGGAGTTGTTTCATTTCGGATGCAATCGTTTCATAACTTGCAGGTATGTGGCTTCCTGGTTCCCCTGTATCCTCACATTCAGGACTTGTTCTGGGTGAGGTTGAGTTTTGAGACTGTGTTTTGTTCCTCTGTTTTCACATTTTTGGGTATCAGATTCAAAATGTTGAGCTATAAATTCCCCAGTCAGTTCAGCAGGCAAAGGTCTGCTGCAGAGGCTGCTCCAATGACTCCTTCTCTTCGGGAGAATGTCCCTTAAGCTTTCTACTGAGAGTTCCACTTAAAAGGCTGTTCAGATGCTGGTTTGCTACTCCCTACCGAGAGACCTGGGTGGGGTGTGTAAGACCGCTCCCCCGGCCTCCCAGGGTTCCCTGCAGGTATAGGGACGGATCTCTTCTCCCACTCGGTGATCCGGTCATGAGCGCAGATAGCTCACCAGTTCTCAGAGTCCCTGCAGGCAGGAAGGTTCCAAAGTGCCAGTTTTTTGTGCTATGCTTGAGATCCGCCGCTTCCCGCCACTTCTGTTTCCTCGCAATGTCCGGATCTGGGGGAGGGAGCTGGATGCTCTGCTCCTCTCTGCTCCTCGCGCCACCTCAGCCACGGACTGCAGGTCACTGAGGGCCTTGGCTGCGTAGCCTGCCCGAAGCATGCGTGATCTGAGAACGCCCAGTGTTGCTGCTGCTAAAAAGCTGATTTCTGATGGGAATCCCTGGAAAGCTGTGCCGGTTCAGGAGGAGGGAGGGATCGAGTTGGCTGTGCCCCCAGGGCGCTCGGACCCAGCCAAGCCCCCTCCCCACGTGGAGCGTCTCTGGTGCCCAGCGTTCAGGGTTTTCCTGCATCTCGCCACGGCAATTTGGGCCGCCGTACCACGTGTCCCCCGGGAGCTCAGAGAAACACGTTCAGTTTGAACTTCCCAGCTGAGGTCCCGGCATTCATGCTCACCAAGTCTGTCTCGAGCTGGTGGTATTTATCAAGGAGGATTGCTCCTTTGTGGCTCACATAGTCGCCATCTTCCCGGAAGTCCGGTATTTTTCTATTGTTCAATAGTTTTTGGCCCTTTTAGAGATGTTTCTTGTGCAAAAACACAAGGATACCAAGCATGTTAAATAGAGCCATGTGTGTTTATCTCCACAAAATATTTTAAATATCTGATGATTTCAATATGCATCTCATTTGGCTTCCCTGTGTGCTGCCTCTCCGGTAGAGGGGCTCTGCTATTCAAACAGAAGCCAGCAGGATTATCATGACTGCCTGATAACTTTGTAACTACTGATCACATTATTTATTGGCTATCCCTTGCATTTTATTTTTTATTATCACTGCTACTGTTATAGGCAGCTGAGGTAGATAGAAATACTATAGGCAGTCAGGCAGCCAGACTGTTTCTTTTGACTGGTGAATTGAGGCCATTTATCTTAATGGTCATAAGTGATATGTATTGGCTTATCTTCGTCATGTTGTTTACTTGTTGTTGGGTTACTCCTTTTGCTATCTGTTTAATTGCTTGCTGTGCTTGAGGGTTCTTTTCTATTATTGTTCTTGAAATTGTGCTTGCTTTTTTCTTTGCCTAGAATATCTTTTAGTACTCTTTGTAAGGTTAGATTGGCACTTATGAATTTCTTCAGTTATTTTTTGTCATGAAAATATTCTTTCTCCATTAAATTTGAAGGATAGTCTTGCAGGATACACCAATCTTAGTTGGAAGATGTTTTGTCTCAGGACCTGTAATACTCCACTCCACACTCTTCTCAATTGGAAGGTTTGTATTGAGAAATCTTTTGTGATTCTGATGGGCTTTCCTTTATAGGTGATCTGGTTCTTTTCTCTAGCAGCTTTTAGTATTCTGTTCTTTTGCTGGATATCCAGGATCTTGATTACTATATGTCTGGGTGTAGTTTTATTTTAGTTCTGGCTAGTTGGGATTCTATATGCCTCATTTACTTGTACATGAGATTCTTTTTTCATGCTTGGGAAATTTTCTGGTATTATTTCTGCAAATATTCTTTTTATGTCATTTGTGTTGCCTCCTGCTGTTTCATTGACTCCTGTTAGTCTTACATTATTTCTCTTTGCCTTGTCTTGCAGCTGTTGAATTGATGTTTCCTGGTTTCTTGTTGATTTTAAGAGATCCTTTCTTTCATGATTGTTAGCTGTCAAGCTGTCTTCAGGATCTGAAATTCTACGTTTGGCTTCATTCAAGGGGTTTTGCCAGCTTTCAGTGGAAGTTTTGATTTCCTGGATATCTGAATCTGTTATATGCATTCTAGTTCATTCATATTTTGTTCATTTAATGTTTCCAACAGGCTTCTGTACTCTCTATTTTTATATATGTCTTCTTTAGATGTACTGAATAATTATTTCATTATTGTTGTCATTTCATTTTTCACCTAAGAGATTATTTCTGATCTGATGTTTTCTATGGCCTGATGGAGTTGTTTCTTTACTGCCATTACAATCGTTTCAGCAATTTCAGGTGTGGGTTTACCAGATTCTCCTATATCGATGTCTCCTAGACTTGTTCTGAATGGGGTGGGGTTCTGAGATTGCACTTTAGTCCTTTGTCTCATCATGTTTGATGCTCGGGCAGAGTGCTCAATCTCCCTTTTCTGTGGCACCTCAGCAAAGATTGATAGCATCCTGTTTTCCTGGTGGTCAGACTTGCCCTTCAGTGGCCATTGGGGTCTTCCAGCAGTTGGTGAAGTGTACCTGGTTCTCCCAGGTGTCAGACATGAACTGCAATGTCCTCAGATCCCAGACCATCTGATCCAGTGTGCCCTGACATCTCAGGGCATGAGTATGACCCAGAAGCAGTCTGGACTGGTGGTGTGATCATGTGCCACTTGGTCCTGTGTCCCCAGGCAGTTCAGGGCACAGGCAGAGGCCAGACATGAACTGCAGGGTCAGTAGTTTGTGGACTGCCTGATTCTGTGTCTCTAGGCCACTCACAGAGTGCACACGAGCTGGAAACAGGCTGCACTGGTGGTGATCATGGACCGCCTATTTCTGTGACCTCTGGGAAGTCCAGGTGCTCACATAGCCCAGATGTACACAGCAAAGACACAAACCTCATTTACAGCAGTTCTTTTACACCTGCTCTAGTTCCTCCTGCTGCTCAGAGCACATGTAGGAAGGGCCCAAACAAAAACGCCAGTGTTAGTGGGTTCCTGGGCCCCTTAAGTCAGTATCTTCTGTCTGCACTGGGTGCACAGAGGCTGGAGACCTCCTTTTTTGGTTTTGTTCTATTAAAACCCAACATTCTGACAAACATCTTCAGGGTTTTTGAAAAATGGAATACCATAGATCCTGTGCTTCTGATGACTCTAAGAGGACTCCCAAATGCAAATTCTTCCCTGAAAATATGACATAGGCTCAGGCCCAAGGCCATACTCAGACCCAAAGTTCTCTTCCTTGCATAGGTGGATAGCAGCCCCTAAGAGTACATGAGTCACCCATGTCATTCATTCTCAGGCTGTGGAAGGAAGAGCTCTTCGGGTGTGGCAAAGATTTGAAAAACTCACTTGAATGTTCTAAAATGCTCTCTTGGACATGTCCAGATGATTGCATAGGGACTAAAGAGAGGAGTCCTGGGTATTTTCTTTGGGAGGCCGAGGTAGGATGTGTCTGGAACAGGAAGCTGCCACAAACTCTTTAGTTGGCTCCATCTCTGACTCCCATTCATCAACCAAAGAACAGTTAAAATTGCTTCCTAAAAAAGTAGGAGCTTAGCTCTCTCTCCCTCCCTCTCTTTCTCTTTGTGTATGTGTGTGTGCATGTGTGTGTGTCCAGCAACTGCTCTATGTGCAGCTTCTAATAACCATAATAATAGTAACGCTAATGTACTAGGCAAGTAGCATAGGGGAAGAATTTCTGGATTAAATTTCAATATGTCCTCATCCTTGGACTGACGAGAACTGACTTCAGTGCAGAAATAAATAAATATCAGAGACATGAAACTTCGGCAAATAAACTGATTTCAATGTGCTTAGAACAAAACACAGAATCCAGGAGAAGATAAAATTGAAAAACAAGTCTTAGGACCAGTCATGGAAGGCCTTGACTTCTTGGCTGAGGAGTTAGGAATTTATGCTGCAGACAGTAGGAGTGATGGAATGTTCTTAAGAGTAGCACTGTGCACACAGTCACGCAGCATTTTTATGTGCGTAAAATTATATGTGGTTTTTATATATGATAAAATCCAAGAGGTCTTGGAAGAAATCATGAAAGGATGTCCTAAAACCCATGTACAGAAGAAGACAGGTTATCTTTCTCTTAATCTCTAATCTTGGATATTGAATGGATGGATTTAGATGATACATTTATGACAATAAACTTCATACAGGATCCAACTATTCTACTCCTAACTCATTCATTCACTAATTTGAGATTTATTGAATACAACTATATATTGTATCATGAACTGACCAAGCTCTTGGGAAGCAATGGTAGATTAGATAGATATCATATATGCCCTCCTGTAGCTTACATTCCAGTACAAAGAGACTGAAAATATCCTGCCAAGGTTATCATTAAAGTCCTCCTCCCTCTATAAATGCACTGAAATTCTGTATGAAATGCTGTATTATAAATATCTGCTTTGATTTTTTTCATTCAAAAGACTATTTATTTATTTATTTATTTAAAAAAATAAAAGTACAAAAACATATTGACAAACAGACACCAATTAGCATAAAAATAGTATAATCACAACTAATCTATAGACAAGGTGATATGATCTTAACAGTGGTTATTGCTTTATCCATTGATATCTTCGAAGTGTAAATATATAAACCCATATACAGACATGCAAATTTAGCCAGACAATTAATCCTCTCAACAATAGAAAAAACACAGAAACCAAAAATCCAAAGACAAAATATACAACAGGCAAACATCAACAGCAACAACAACAACAACAACAACAACAAAAGAAACACCAATAGTTGCTGCTTTACATATTGATATCTTCGAAGTGTGTGTTCAGACTATTTAAAGCATACATATTTTCAAAAACATGAGTGAATTTTTCTCTATGAAAGTTCAGATATAAATATACATTACTAGCCCTCAAGTTAACCTAACATGCACCTAACCAAAAAGGTCACATTCATTTCAAAATCATGCAACATGGAGTTTCAAACATGCTACAATAACTCCTAACCACAACTGGTATCTTCAACCTGAAATCATTAAGAATGAGATTTAATTGTTGACTCTTGATTTGACTCTGGGACTAAGACGACTCAAACTCCCCAACGTAAAGCTTCATAAGAAATAATGAAAGTGATAAGAATATCTCTAAACCATATGGAAAGTTTGGCACTGAACCTCTGGATCACTGGAATTCTCAGATGAATTTGCTCCTGAATGCTCTTGGTTCTGTCTTTGTTAGTCTATGTGATATCACCTACAGTGTAATTTTGGAACAGATTTTCTCCATTGTGAACGCATTGGCTTAGTGGTGAAGTCACTCTGAAGGAGTTGGCAGAAGTCTTACTGTGGAAAGCAGGTGTTTCCTTGGCTGATGTTGAAAAGACAGCACACTTTCAGAAAACATATTTTAATTATATAGCTGAGTTATAAAGAAAGGGATATTCCCAGAAGCCAGGCCAAGGACATTCTAAACAAGAGTTGTCTGAAGCTGTCCCAAGGAATGGGGAAAGTGACTTACAAGGTTCAGTAACCAAAGGGCTGTAGTTTAAATGACACCATAGGAAGAGAAAAAGGGCCTTACATTTGAGAGATGCCACTGGGGAAACCAGAGCAGAGCCCCTATAGGGACAAAAGTTTGTTTCCCCCGAGAAAAGGTAGGGTAAGAAAAAATTGAACAAGAGAAGGCATGGAAGCTTATTTGTTTTGGCTTAGCCAGTAAGTAGAAGAAAATTATCTCCCTGAGTGTTTCTTAAGTAAGCAGTTTCAACTTAAAATGTATACTGATATGAGAAGTTGAGATTATAAGAAATGGTCTCAGGTTGGCACTAACCCTGTGATGTCTGACAGAAGCCAATATAAAACTCAATGCAGAGTCACTTTTATCCCAAGCTGAAAGGCTTCCCTTAAAGAAAGTCCAAGGGAGAAGATCTCACAACTCCACTTATAACCCACACAAGGAGCTGATCTCCCATAAGAAAGGCAAATAAAGGTAGTGCTGCAGAAAAGGAGCACCCTAGGGTGGAATGTGATTGGGGCGTGCCTGAGATTACTGCTTAGCTTTCAGCTTTGAGCAGAGTGTGGCGGTGTTTGGAGAAACTGTCCTAATTTATTTTATCTTGGGGGAAACTCTGAAGTAGATCTGTAAAATTCGTTCTCTTTTTCTGCCCACAGTATCTCATTTCTGCCTCTTACCTAAGTAAGACAATTATTTCTATGGCCCATGTTAATTTTAGTCTCATGTCCAGGAAAAATATGCAAATCAACTGGGCAAAATATTTGCCAAATTTACTGTAGGATACTCATATACATGGGAAGGGACACAGAAGAGGACAGACACTGACTCAAAGGAGGTCAAAATACTGGGAGTGTGTGTGAGTGAGTGTGTGTGTGTGTGTGAGTGTGTGAGTGAGTGTGTGTGTGTGTGTGAGTGTGTGTGTGTGTGTGTGTGTGTGTGTGTGTGTGACTGTGTGTGTGTATATGAGAGAGAGAGAGAGAGAAGAGAGAGAGATTGTCTTCTGTGGAAAACAGTAAGGAGAGTGTTGCTCAATGGATAAAGGACACATGTAAACAGATATTGTTTGTTGAGAAAAAGCAAAATGTGGTTTGGTGGACATTTCAAGGATCTGGCCTTCAGAAAGACCAGAACATAAATCTTACTAGTAACATAGGGTACTTTACTTGATTTTCTGACCCTAGCTTTCTTCACCTATAACACAAAACAATAATTTCTACTGTTCACCATTTTGTTATAATTGAATGAGGGATGGGAAAAATGTAAATATCTCAAAATACAGTATAGATGGAAGGAATAGGTACTTCTATAATGAATAGGCACCATAATACAGATGGTCTCTACCTATATTCAAGATTGTCAGGTCCAGGAGGGGAATAGACAGTGCTGCCCAATCACCAAGAAATGTCTCAAGATGGAAGGGATTCTCAAGATTTTATCATACAAACATAAAAGAATCTTGCTACTCAACCTTGGGAAAGGGAATCTTTTATTTCGTATTAAATATCCAGTTAATTGCCCTACCATAAAGGGATTCTTTAGCCTGTTCCCAGGCATGTCTGGGCACCAGATTTATCCAAATGGTTGCTTTATTTCCCTGCTTCTGCTGTATGACATGGTGCCTTCTAGAAAAAAGCACCCCAGGAGAGGGAAAAGGGTGTATCCTCTGCCACTTGTCCCACTGCAGAGCTGAACATGCATGGCAAAATGGAAAGGAAAGACACATTTGAAATGTGGTACTGTATCACCACAGCTTTAGGAGGAGTTTAGAGACAATGACAATAGAAGTGCAAAGAAAGGAAAGAATCAAGAATATTGCTTTACTGTGTAGTGGGAACTTCAAAGAGAAACAATCTGGGTAATCTGAGAAGCCCTAGTTAATAAATAGAAAGGCTTTCTACACTTTGACCACTATCATGTGATTTGTAGAGCATAAATCTATTAGGAAAAGTACCAGCTGAAAGGAAGAATTGAGGCAGGTCACAAGTGACATCCCCAGAGAAGACCCCAAAACCCAAGGATTTAAGAGTATGCCAAGAGGAGGGGAGAAAACAAAAGTTTCATCAGAATGAGGTAGAAAGATCTGTTTTTTGTTCTATGCAGTTATGACATACACTGCACATGTAGCTCTCTACAAACAGCAGGGAGAAAATATTGCTGCCTTACTCATGGTCTGGAGAAGGAAGGTATTTAATCTAGCACTTACAATGCAAAGAGGTAATTGGTATGATAGAGGCTAGCAAAGAGATCCAGGGGGATGTCCAAGGAGTACGTTAATCTGGTAAAACAGAAAAGCTTGATGGAGGAGGCAGTACTGATGTGCAAACCAGAGGGATGAGTAGGAGTTCTTCAAGAGGTAAGCAGAAGGTGGAGGCAGAGAGGAGGAAAAGGAGCAGGAATAGGTGGAAAAGGAAAGCCAAGACATCAGTCTGAGAGAACAGAGTGGGTTCTCCAAAAACAAGGTCTATGAGGCAAGCTGGGAGCATGTGTTTGCAGAGTCCTAGGACATAATTCTGGCTGGAATGATTAGCAGAGGTCAAATCATGCAGGTCCTCCAAACACATTTCACAGCTTAGATTATTCTGTGGGCATGTGGTGTCTCCAAAGAGGTCCAGACATGTGTATTACCTGAGAAATCTTATGTGCTAAAATGCTCAGTTTTAGTAGTGAGAGGTTTGAGAGTCCCAGGTCACCATTCCAGGAGCAATGACTTGGATATCCAGGAGACTGGGGGCCTCTTGGAAAAGAGGCTCTTAATAGGAGGTGATTTATTTTCCCAAAGGACATCTGGTACTATATGAAGGTATTTGTGGTTGACAAATCTTTGGGGTGGGGTGCTACTGGTGTCTAGTGGGTAGAAGCTAGGGATGCTGCTAACATCTTATAATGCACCTGACAGCTGCCACAGTGAAGGATGTTCTGGTCCAAGGTAACAGTGATGCTAGAATTGAGAATGCCTGACCAGGGGAGAAAAGTCCTAAATGTGTAAGGCATCTTGATGACTGGAGTTCTTGTGACAACTCTGAGAAGCACTTACAAGTTGGCACATATGTCTGTTTCTCCCGTTCAGACCTACTCTTGTCCAAACACCCATTGCTCTGCCTTCATAGGAGGGATCATAATGTGTGATCTTATAATCGATATATAAGCACAAACTGTAGAATGTAATATATGTGAGTTTTGCTTAATTTCATTTTATTAAATGTTACTCAGGCTTAAATCAAGAAGGCAATCATGTCACATAGAAGAACCCACAGAATAGTGTGCTCAGTGAAGTAAGCTAGTCACATAAGGACTGATCCTGCATGAATCCACTTCTGTGAGCCTTTAAATAATCAAATTCGTGGAGGTTTAGAATATAATAGTGGTTTTTAGAGACTGGGGAGGTGAAGGGAGGGAAATTGGAGTTATTGTTCAATGAGTATAAAGTTTGTTGTGTTACATGGATCAGTTCTACATTTAGTGCCTCTAGTTAGTGAGACAGTATTTGTTATGAAAATCAGTCTCACGCTAAGTATTTTTACAACACACACACAATACACACAGGGAATCTTTGGGATGTGCCAGATAAGCCCATTATCTTGATTATGTTGATGTTATCATGACTGTGTGCATATATCTGAACTAACCAAACTATACACACTAAACACATGCAATTCATCATATATCCATTGTACTTCAATAACACTGTTACCAAAAAGAGGCTAGATGATCAAATTAACAGAGAAGTGAGGAAGATCTGGGAAATTTCTTGACTGATAACATATTTTTGAGAAACCCTTAACTACAACCTAGGGAGAAGTGGATAAGCCTGTGGCAGTAGTAAAAAAAAAAATCTCTGTGCTGTGTTCTGAGGCTGCCTGGTCCAATTTAGAACTTTATTATTGAGAACAATGAAATAAAATATATACCCTATGTGTAATGCTGGAAATTTTACACAAAATGTTCTAAAAGAAAAGAAGAGATGATGTTAAACAGAGAAACCACAAAAAGCCCTGTTATGGTTTATGTCTAGATATCTCCTCCAAAGTCTCATGCAATCATGGGGGTGGGCTTCTTCAGGGGTGGCTGAATCAAGAGTTTGTGACTGACTCATAGTGCAGTGCCGGGATTAAGGATACAAGAATTAAGGCTCAGTGATTCCTGGATCAGTACAATGATTGTATTGGCACCACCCTAACCCAGCATGTTGGATAAGATAAAAACGGCAGAAAGAGGCGTGTTTCCCCATTTTGCTCTTGTTTGCTGCTTTTGTTGTCTTCTGCCACCATGAACTGTCATCCCACTGCCATGGGCCAGCCTGCCTTGGAGCCAGCTATAGACTGAAACCTCCACAAACTGTGAATTAAATAAGCCTTTCATTCTTTAACCTTGGGTGTTTCACATTTTGTCTCAGCATTGAAAGAAAAGTAACTAAGATAGGCCCTTAGTATCCAAAAATGATCAAGGATTTTTTTCATCTCTGAAAAGACATGCTTTGCCCTTAACGCATACTTCCCTGATTGACATTCTCTCTTTTCCTCCAACCTAAATAACAAACAAAAGTATTATCATGCAGAAAACATTTCAACAAATAGCTTTAGTTATATATTAAGTTTCTAATTTCATATCATTTCACTTGCTTTCTTGAAAGTGGATGTGGCTTACTTTGCTTAAAAGAGATTATTCAGTATCTCCAAAGCACATCTCTCCTACTCCTGCATGAGAAATAGGCATTATTGTTTGCTAAAGACAGAAGCACAAAGCCACAGTTAGAGGTTGCCATCAGAGACATTTATGGGAGAGGCATTAGTTCAAGAAAAATTCTCAGACTACAAGCTTGGAACTTGCTGGGGCCATCTTGCCTGTCCCAGGGTTGGCAGAATTAGAGTCACTGGATGGTCCCCTTCTGTAGTTCCTCTGTGAATTCTCTATTCTCTTTTAGGATGACTCACAGACTCTGGGAACACATCCTGAATTGCAGTATTGAGGTCTGTGGAGCTACAAAATGCCATGGCTAAAGAATGAATTGAAACTAATGAGAAAAGGTGTCTCAGCACAGCTGGGGAAGGGGTGAGCTGAGGACACACAAATAGGCCAAAAAAAATTCCTCTCTCGCCTGAAAAATAAGGCAGGAAAAAATCGGGGGAAGTGGCTTTGATTGCATCCACTGCACAGACAGAAAACAGCAAAACAGTTTAATTTTGAATTCTTCTGGAGTCTTCTAACTAGGCTATATTTCCAAAGAAAAATAAATTGCTGATAGAAACCATGGGGCCTTGGGTAAATCTGGAAAACAAGAACTCTAGGGAAGACTTGATTACATTTGACAGCAGAGATAGGAGATTTCAAAGTCCTGTGTGCACACAGGTGGACTCATTACAGATTTTGGAAGGGGGTGGTTTGATTTGTTATATTTAGAAGATACTTAGCAACCATAAGAATTTCATTAATATACCTCATATCCATGCAGTGCTGGTGTGGTCCAACTACTTAAAATTGTTTGGACATATTTTGAAGTGACAACTATAGGAAAACAACATTAATTTCCAAGTATATGAAATACTGCCTGTGCAACAGTGAGTTTCAAACCCTCCCCATCAGGCATCATCCCCCTGATCTTTTCCTTGTCCTTATCCTGAAACCTGCTTGCTCTTCATGGCTTAATGTTTTCTTCAAATTGTCTCATTGTAGACAACTTATAGTAATCTTTATATCAATTATTTAAGTGTCCTAATGAGACAGTAGATGTAAAAAGTAAGTATAGTGAAAAATGTAACCTCTCTACTAATCAGCTTTTCCAGTGCAGGACAAAACACCCAACAGCACCAACTTAAAGGAGTAAAGATTTACTTTGGCTGATGGTGTTAGTGAGTTCAGTTCATGGTTGACTGGCTCCAAGGCAGAAATGGTGTTGTAGGAGGGCCTGGAAAGAGGAAAACTCTTTCACAGAAGCAAGAAAGCAGAGATACACAGGAGGAGATAGGGTTAAGAATATACCCTCCCAGATCACAGCCCCACTGATCTATCTTACCTCCTAACAGCATATTCAGCACATTCAGTTATGAATTGAATATTTTAACTTACCAATGAGAATAATGCCCCTAGGAATATTTTAGATAAAATCATAATTTTTTTGCTAAATAATGGTGTAGGGAAAGCTTAGAGCTTGTCCTTTTGTTATGGATGATATGTTGTGTCAACGTGGGGAGTCCAGAGGTTTGACTGAGTGATTCAGCAAGAAGCCAGGGTGCTTACTTTGTATACATCCTGAGCCTGTGGAAGTGGAGGGCATGGAGGTTATGTGAGAGGTACATGCCCCCTAGGTGGGGGTGGGCTGTTTACAGTGTAAGGGAAGGAAGGAGTCTGCTTGAAGCCATTCTTCCCTTTTGCTCTGATTGTTTTTGCTGTGTGCTGCTGCCATGAACAGTTTGCCCTCTGCCATGTGTCACTCTACCTCAGAACCAGCCAAGTATGGACTGAAACCTCCACAAACTGTAAGCTAAATAAACCTTTCCTTCCTTCATTTTTGGCATTGGGTATTTTGTCTCAGCAACGAGAGAAAAGTAACCAAGACACCTTTGTTAAAAGGAACTTTATTAAAACAAAATAGAGATCAGCATGATTGTGAAGGAATTGGAAGAGGGCCACAGCTTTTCTCACTATATATCAATCATGGCTCTTTCTCCTGGATCCCAGAGGTATCTGCTGCCCTTACTACCACCTTGGAAAATACTGTTTTAGACAGGTTTGTCCCAGATATTCAGAAAAACCATGCTGGAACTGAGGGATGGAAATTTGGAAAAGCAGTTGATACATCAGCATAAGCAAGCATAGGAAGAAGTGGTAGCCTTCAAAACTAATGGGAAGATGGGAGTAGGTATACAGAGATGCTGGTCAAAGGGATATGAAAAAGTTTTCATCACAGAGCATAAATAAGGTCTAGAGTGTTGTCACATAGCATGTGACTACAGTCAACAGTAATGTACTATACACTTCTAAACTGCTGGGAGAGTATTGCAGAAATGTTCTCAGAACAAGAACTCTGAGTACATGAGGTAATGGGTGTGCTAATTATCTTGATACAAACATTCCACAGTGCCTACATATCTCAAACATTACATTGTCCACAGTAAACATATATAGTTTTTGTCAGGTATATCTTAATTAAAGCGTTTTCAAACTTTCAGGAGAGTCTGAAAGAGGCAAATCCATAAACACAGAGAATAAATTAGTGGTTATTGGTAGCTGGTGGGGAATAGGGATGCCTGATAATGAGTATGGGGTTTCTCATGGGGGTTAATGAAAATATTCTAGAATTAGGAAGTGTTCAAGCTTGTGTAACCTGATTTGAGACTGAATTGTACATATTAAAATGGTAACTCTTATGGGACATGAATTATATCTCAACTAAATGGTAATGAGATCTCCTTATTACTGTAGGTATTTGTGCCAATCTGTCAGGGGTGCTGAGAGGTAGTAAAACAATCCCTCTGTTGCCTTCTGAGTGATTTTCAGCTTATTTACCAGAGACTTCTTGAAGGCTACAGAATACTTGGGTTGACTACTTCTTGAGCTATTCACTATCATCCATTCTTTAGGTTCTCCTCTCAGGTCACCACTCTTGCTCTCATAGCTCTTTGCCTGTAAACCTTTCCCAGGAGAGCACAGTGTTTAAGGGCATGTGCTGAGACTCTAGGTGTTGAACTCTGGCTATGGTACTTCCTAGATCTATGACCTCACAAGCAATGTCTGACCTACTTTTGTTCTTTCCCCCAGAAAATGGGGATAATGAATAGGTCCTTCATAGGTTTTGCAGAGAAGCGATGCCGCACCATTTGTGGATTTGTGAGTTTCATGCTGGTCTGTAGTACTTATTCCTATGAAGAGATGTTAGTTCTAGGGATTCTACTCAAACTCTTGCGTTTGCTCCTTAACTCTCTTTTGTGCTCACTCACTTGTTTTCCATACGTAGGCCGCTTTATTCCAAAGGTTGCTGTTGCTTCCAAATTGTTATCTCTAGGAGCGCTTCTTATTCTTGAACTCACTTCTCCCATTTCCAAACCTCAAGGGTTATCTTTCTATGTCCCCTAAGTCCTTCAAATTTAACTCACATGGAATAAAATTGTATTTCATCTTCACACTAATTCTATATGTTACTAATATTTTACCAGGAAGAAAGGGAAGAAGAAAGAGATTAATTAACTTCTTCCAGAACACACAGGTATGAGAAGGTTTTGGGAGTTGAATCGAGGTCCATCCAGTTCAAAAGACCAGTGTCTTCACTCTGCCTTAGTATCCTCCAGCCCTTGATGACGAACAGAATTCTTCCTGTATGCCTCAAATTAAAAACATCAATTTCCTCTTAAGTTCCTCCCACTTTCTTACCACACCCAGTCTGTCTCTAACCTGTCAACTCTGTCTTGAAGACATGACTTATGCCTTTTCACTCCTCTATTTTGAGGGGCATTTCCTTAATCTGTCTGTTGGTTTCCTGTTTTTGAGATCCCATTAGTTACTCTCCATCCCCCGCCGACTCTTAACAGCAAAAGTAACTTTGAAAATCCAAATCTGAAGTATCACCATCCTGCTTAAGATGCTTCAAAAATATCCTTGATTGATTGGGCAAAATCCAAACACCTCAACTTGGCACAGAAGTTCTTTAACCACACGCATCCCTATGTATCTTTCCATACTCAGTCCCTATTCATCTGCCTTTTTCTTCTCTTCTCCTTCTATTTATACTTCGGTTATTGTGAGGAATTAGGATGCACTCAATTCATTTCGTCATCTCTTCACATTAAGTAACTATTTCTTAATAATCATTTATTCTATTTTTAAATTAGATCTAGTACACATGCACACAGCATACACACACACACACACACACACACACACACACACACAAGTTCATGTAAAACATGATGGAATCTTTAGAGTACTATGCTATTGTCAATTTCCTGGTTTTGATAATATTTTATCATTATATGTATTGTTACCATACAGCAAAATTGTCTGAATAGTACATAGGTCCCCCCTGAACATTTTTTGCAACTTTATATGAATTTATAATTACTGAAAATTTAAAAATTTGAAAAGATAATGTAGTACTTGAGCTTTCTGTCTACAGTCAGAGAAAAGTAGCAGACATTCAAGGTCTGTGCATTTAATTTATTATAATGTTATATTATATGTCTCAATTTGCTTGTTCTTGGAGCAAGAGCTATGAGAAACATGCTGGGTTTGACTTTAGAAAGCAGATCGAAACTCATCCTTTCAAAGAGTAAAAAACGAGCTTTTATAGAGACCTAGATTGAATCGCAACTCTGCTACTTATAAACTAAATGAACTTGAGCAAGTTACTTAACTCTTAACACTAAAGCTCACTTTTATCATAAGAATAACTTGCATTCTATGGGGTTTTGGATATTTAAACAAGACAATACATGTAAACCGTATAATACATTTAACAAGACAGAGTATAAGGTGCTCTCTCGTTCTCTTAAAGCCCATGCTGGCAAATCCTATGGGCTCTGCCTGTGAAATGTGTCCAGAATCCTACCTCTTCTTGCTACTGTCCTGTGATCCCACTGGTTCAAGCTACCATTACCTCATTCCTGAATCCTTCCAATAGCCTCTTAACCAGTTTCCTTATTGTGCATCTTACTCATAATGCTTGATATGTAATCCGAGCCCAGGAGCCAAGGTTAACTTGTCAAAATGTTATTTGAATTGTGTTATTTTTTTTCAGAATGCCCCAGTCGTTTTTTCTCTCCCTGGGAGTAGAAGGCAAAGGAAAGGGCTCACAGTTCTCTTTGCCCTCATCCCCTTTTCCCCAGCCCACAGCATACTGTGTGACCTTCCCACTTTCCTCACACACCCCTGCTGCCCCTTGGGTGTGTACAGAACAGTCACCTGTACTTTCCTTGTCTGGATTCTTCCTTCACAGGTCTCCACTCAGCCACTTTGCTCTTGCTTTGAAGTCAGTGATCAAAGCCCTGCCCAACAAAGCCTTCCTACCCACCTTGTGTCAGCTTGCAATGCCCACTGCTTTCCCCTGTCTAGTGTAAGTTCTGGAGAATAAGTCATTTTTCTGCTTTGTATACCACTGTGGCCTATGTACAGATAGTGCATAGAGGGCACACTGAATTTAATTTTGCAATGGCCACCACAAATTGAGCTAATTCCATTTGATAAGTTGAAAATATTCAAAGGAACTTCTGTGAGCTGTACAAAAGAGTAACAAGGCTACGTAGATACTTTGGAAACATATCTTCACCGAGTTTTGAAAGATGGAACAGGGAAGGAGGCGTACCACTGCCCCTCATCTCTGCCGTACTCATCCCAGTTTAAGACCCTCTCTCGTTGCCTGCTGCTGAACCTTCCCAGCCTCCTCCAGGCTGAGCTGACTCTTCCTCCCCGTACCCCCTCTAGCATTTCTTCTGCACATTGCTCATGAATTTGTTATAGTGCCTATGGTGCTATAGTAGAATGTATAAACGTGTTTAACTCTTTGTCTTACATCAGGAATTTACCAAGGTAAAGGTTGTGGCTTATTTAGCCTTAAAGAATATGTGCTTAGCGCAGTGGTTGCCACATAGTAAGTAATCAGAGTTTGATGAGTGAATAAATAAATGAGAGATTATGCTGTCAGTACCCATAACCATTTTTATAGATGTATATGTGCGCATATATATATATATAGGCATATATGTGTATGTATATTATGTGTGTATAAATATTACATGATGTATGTGATATACTTAAGATAAACATATAAATCTGTTCAAATGTTTTTTAAAATATATACATATATGTCTATACACATATACACACACATATATATGTGTATATATATATATATATACATATGTGTATATATCTTGTTTTTAATTGAAGAAATTAAAATTTAGCAACATCCCCAGAATTCCTAAACTGGGACTGAACCTGACTTCAGAGCACTTTCTCCAATACTGATCTAATTCTGGCTCTGGTATCATTTATTCACCCCTATTCCATACATAGAAAAAGTTCACTGAAGATATACAAATATTTTTTAATACTACCAGCTTAGTAATTTACATATTGAAACTAGATTGTTTTGCAAGACACGGGCACCTAGACATTTTGATGACACAAACGGTATGGGGAAAATATCTGCAAATTTGGAAAATGTGGGGCCCATCCTTTCTATCAAAATGACAGTCATCTCTAGATGGGACACTGGTCCAGGATGGCATGGCTGCCACTGCTTTACTCAGAAGTGATGTTTCACCATGGAAAACAGACTCCAAATCACCATTCTCACTGCAGTGAGGCAAATTCAGCACCCTGATGCCCTTCAGCCAGATGGCCTCCCTTGGGCAAGCATCAACATCACCATAGATGCTTCCATGCAACCCATATTTACAGGCACTTACGTTGAAAAGGGAAGATAGAAAATGGCATGTTCTCCCTTTTTTTTCTAATTACTCTTGAAAGAAATGAAAGTAGCGTGGTAAACAATGAGGAGCAGTCATCTCAGGCTTGAAACAGAATCTAGTGAAAATAACAATACGTAGAGCACATCTCTCAAATCCACGTCTGGCGAGTCTTCATGCTGCAGAAGTTTCTTCATATTCTGCTATGTGCTGGATCCCTGAATCAATAACAAAGATAATTTGATTAAGACAACATCACATAGCTACACAATTATAGTATACTCTGGGAGAAAGCCAAGAATAAAACAGACACACAAATGCTTTCACAGAGCTTATTCTGTGCCAGGTAGCTTTATTTCTTAGTGCTTTCCATAGACAAACTGACAGTGTCCACAGAATACTCTACAAGGTAGGTGCTAGTCTTAGCTCATTTCTGAGATCAGTAAACTAAGGGCTAGAAAGGTTGTTACTTGACTCAGGTCCCACCCAGCAAGTATGTGATATAGGTAAATTGCAAACTCAGCTAGTCTGGCTCCACAGTCTCTGGTCTTGCTCACCATGTTATGTAGGGGACATATGCCCTGTGAGAATTATCAAGAGAGCTCTCTGAGAGCTTTAGTAAAGCCATCACTAATAGAGAAACAAAGGAGGCTCTCTGAGACAAGTGAGTTCTAAGCTGCATGAAATGATCTGATGTGTTCATTGATGAAGAGGTTTAATTATGCTAGGAAATAAGCTGGAAGGGTCGAAGAGGGCAGATAAGGGAAATGCTTGCCTATTCCATAGAGGAGGTAGAATTTCATGTTAGTGCAAAGGAGACTCCCAGTGGAAGGTCACCAAGGGGAAAGGGAATGTGGATCTCATTTGCAAAAGATTCTCAGCCACAGAGGAGGATCTGGAGCATGATAAAGGGTAGAGGGCCTCTTCAAACTGCACAGCCAAGTAACTTGTGCTGCATAACTGTCTGGGATGTGCCAATCCCTGAGATAAACGATAATGGCTTAAAACAAAGCCAAGTGATTTACAAAGAAATGGGACACTTTTCCCCTTATAACGTTCTGCTCTTCGTCTATGGAGCATTTACAGCTGCTATCAAAAAATGCATTTTGAATGTGTTTTCCCTTAATCTTTAGATGGATTACAGCAATATTTGTGATCTTTATACTGATGTTTTTTAACCGGAAGGCTTTTGGTCCTAAGAAACGTTTAACAGTTTCTGGAGATTTTGTTTTTAATGTCATGCCAGGGGGAGGGTGCTAGTAGCAAATGGTAGGGAGAGAAGAGAGATACTATTAAAATTCTCTAAAGCACAGGGAAAAGCCCACAACAAAGAAACATCTGATACAAACATGAATAAGGTTGTGGTAGAAAAAATTTAAATTAATTTTCTCTGCCATCAATTTTGGGTAATAGGGATGTTGAGAAAAATGACAATAGTTCTTGACAACAGAACAATATCTTGTTAAAACTAATCAAATTTTAAAGATTCTTATGGGCTCTAAGATGAGACCATCTTCAACTGAATGAGCAGTAATTGGAAATTTCTATGTTTATTTGTGTATTCATTAACTGAGTCAACACAACTCTGTGAAGTACCTATTATGGGATGGACGCTGATCAAATTCAAGGACAAACTGTACAGATAAAACATATTCTCCAATGTCAAGAATAATTTTGCAAAGTGATATAGGGTTAAAAGTGGTGCTGAGAGACTTGTTCTTTAATGTCAGACAACCTGAGTTGGGGTCCTGAACCACTTAATACCTTTGTGAGCTTGAGGAAGTGATTTTACCTCTCTAGCCTTACATTTAGCCTGTATTAAATGGAAATGGCAAAAATATAATTTATGTCTTGAGGATTCAGAGCAGGAGTTGCACATCAAAAAGAGCATGTTATGGCTTATACCTAGATGCCCTCTCCGAGCTTATGTGCTTATAGCTAGGGTTTTGGGGAGGTGATTGGATCACTGGTGTGTGACACTGGATTATGGTTGTGTGACAAATGGGTCAGTTCACTGCTTGAATTAATGTAGTTTTGGGTGTGGCTGAAAGGATATCATAGCACAAGCCAGTAGGCTTGTAGCCTGAATAGAATAAAAAGTGGAAAGATAAAGGGAAGGCTTGCTGCTTTCTGTCTACCCTGCTATGGACTGTTTCTCCTCTGTTGCGCTCTTCTGCCATGCCCCCTGTCTTGGAGTCAGGCACCTACAGATTGAAACCATTACAAACTGTGAGCTGAAATACTTCTGTGACTCTCAAGAGCATCCCTCTTCACCTCTGGGCTTTGACATTGATCCATATGACATTTAGTGCCTCTTTCTGTTTTACACTTGGTGAAAACACTGTGGCTTATCAGTATCATTATCAGAGAATAAACGTTACACTCGACGTTACTCCATCTTTTGAATAGAAAAGATGCAAAACAAACTTTTTGGGATGTTAGAAACTCCTAGTTGTCTTCACCCCTCCCTTTCTTTGGATAGCACATGTCCTATCCTTGCTCTTGTTATTATCATAGAGAAACCATAACATTCCTTTTCCTTTGCATCTTCCACTGAGAGCCACACAGCCACTCAAAAGAGTAGGTGTCCTGTATGGGTCCTATTTCTTCCATAATAAAAGTCTTTTGGTTCATTTAACTCAACTTTATGGGGCAAAGGTGATTTCAATCACTTTATTATCATGTTGTGATGGCTCTTCTTTGGGTATTTTCTAGTTTTTAAAGCACCCTTTAAGTCAAGTACAGAACCCAGTCAGTTAGGTATGTTTGCCCAGAGGGGACTGGGACTGTCACCTTCCTCTGTACACAACCAGTGTCTGTAATGATTGAGAGTAAGCCTTACCCCCTTCTCCCCTTTCCTCTAGTCACCATCATATTATCATCCTATTGAGTTGCCTGCCAGTTTCTGGTTCTTCCCTTACATGCCTATGCATTTCTTCTTTCTCATAAACTTTTGAACTAACCTTACCTTAGAAAGTTGGTATATAATACAACTAAGAATAAAAACCTTGTCATTTAACTGGAAGTAGAATTATGCCTGGAGTTTCCCTTTTGATTTTGCTATTGATTAGTTGTTCATTCTTCCTAAGCATTAGTGTACTATAACAGAACAGTGTACAATGAGTGTTAACCAAATCCAATCTATGGGGTTCCTTATATGGTGAAGATAAAATGTCAGAGTTTCATGGAAAGTTAAGATCTGTGCCTCCAACAGACTAAGTGCTATAAGTTATATGTGTTGGCTACCATTTGAATAAGCCTGTATGTTGCGCTCTTGGAATTTGGAGAGATTCTGATTATACCATATGATACTTAATGTATATTATGTTGTAATTAAAAAATTATGTCACTGGTATTCATATGTCCTTGATTCACATCACTGATGAAAATATTGAGCAGCATAGGCAGAGGCCTGAGACACAGGAAATGCCGGGGGAGACTAGTTCCTAGGTATGCTCTCATTCAGTCATCAGCATATTTTGATGATGCTCCTGCACAAACAACTAAGGAAAAGAGACTCTGGTAGGATGAAGTAATTATTTGAGACCTAAGGCTTGTGTAGGTAAGAATTCACATATTTTGTCTCTCATGATGCTTTTTCCTATAGTTTTTTTTTTTTTTTTTTTTTTTGCGGTACTGGGGATCGAACTCAGGACCCCGCGCTTGCTAGGCAAGCGCTTATTCCACTGAGCTATATCCCCAGCCCCCTTTCCTATAGTTTTGTCCCCTCAAGAATGAACTGGATGGTGGGAATGTAGACTGGTGGACCCACTGTGGAAATCAGTTTGGAGATTCCTCAGTAAACTAGGTCTAGTGGTCCCATTCAATCCAGCTATTCCCCTTCTAGGTATTTTCCCAGAAATGAAAACATCAAATCAGAGCAGTATATGTGTACCCGTGTTTACAGTAGCACAATATGTAATAGCTAAATCATAGAAGCAACCCAAATGCACGTCCACTGAGGAATGGATAAAAAAGTTGTGGCATTTTTATGTAATGGAATATTACTCAGCTATAAAGAAAGATAACCTCAAGGATTTTATAAGAAAGTGGACACAACTAGACCCCATACTCATAAGTGAAATAAATCAGACCTGCATGTGCAAAAACCATATTATCTCACTAGTATAAGAACCTGAGAGAGTAAATAAAATTTAGGAGATACAATAGACATTGTGAAAGGGAAGAAAATAGCTCAAAAGGAAGGAACAATTGGGATGAGGGAAAAGAGGAAAAAAAGAAGGTGAAAAATATGTATGTATACACAGGCTAGCTAATATAGTTGCACAACTGACTTTGATTGCTCTATTGAAAGGAACAGTTAATGCTTATGTGTATGATCAATCTTACATGTCTATATTTGTTTATCTGAGTATCCAAATTGAGGATATCAATATGTAATATAACAGCCATTGTTAATTTCCTATCACCTTGTCCGGGATTCTGTGTTGCTTGTATTGTTTTTCTGTTATTTTCTAAATATATGTGTGTTTATTAAGATGTTTTCATTCTTTTATCTTTAAAATAAAAAAAAAAGAATGAATGGGAGCACTGTCATGTACTAGACATACAGTTGACAAATCTAAATTCTGAGGTTTCAACTTTTAGCCATTATCAGCTGCAGTGTTCCCAACTGCCTGGGCATCTTTCCTTTTTAATATCCTTAAAATTCTCCCTTCTGTCTTGATTGTAAACAAAATGAAGATCTCCCAATATCCACTTTGAGATAATGAAGAGATTGTTCCCAAACAATATCAGATGCCTTAAGCGAGTAATAAAATTATCTCCAGATCCTGACTCACATTTCCATTCTGCTATAATAATTCTAGCTCTGGTTATTTTTTAGCAGATTCCTTTTAATTGGTTTCAGAAATCCAACCCCACACCAAAGTCCAGCAACTTACCAAAGTGCCCAAGGACCAAATCCTTGCTTGCCTGCAGCTAAGCAGATCTTAGAAGAATGTAGAGCTCACACAACAGAGGACAGAAAAAAGACAAGTTGGTGTGAGAGAAGATAAACACCATTAGGCCTTTAAAATTTATTGATACAATTATTTGCATATTCATAGATTATACTCTCATCTTTCTCTACATCGCTCTCATGCTTTTTGGAATATCGGGTTGTTTCAGTTGAAAAGTGTATGCACAATTAATATACACACTCAAGTTATCAGTGAAATGTGACTTTAACAATATTATTTACTGTATACTTAGCATGGGTATTATGACCCCACCTTTTGTGCTTTGTCTACTTTTTACAAATCTTCCTTAAAGCTAAGTATCACTGTTATGCTCATTGTATGGCAGGGAAAAAGGGAGAGGCAGATGGAAAAGTTACTTGGATATTTTACATATGCTAGAATGTGACAGAGCTGAGATGCAAACTCTAATTGGTCTGAGTGTGAAGCATGAGTCCATTCCATGTGCCCTACTTGTTTGTTTTTAGCTGACTTCATGTGGTGGTACCAGGAGGCCTAGGATTTATGTGCAGAGCAGGTTCTAATATCAAGGCTTCATCGCTTTTTACTACTAAAGCATAGGCATACTTCACAAAATGCTAGGAAAGATGTCAAGCAAGGTCTGTATAAGGAATGAGAAGGAAAGGAAGCAACCCAAATAGGGGGGAAATGAGACACTTTTGCAGGACTTGAGCAAAATAGTAGTTTACTGTTTGAGTGGAGGATAAAAATCGGGCAGCTTCTATATTGGGGTACAATGCTGTGGCTCTTGTAACATGAGATAGGAAAGTGTATTTAAGACAACACAGATTTGAACAAAAAGTAACCATCCAATCAGTATTCAAAATAGTTTCTTTATTTATCAAAGAATCAATTTATGCCTGCCTACTTACAGTAGAAAAGGAAAAAATTCTGTAAGATTAGGCAAGTTTTAATTTTGTTTGTGCATAGCACTGGAAATATATAACCATAGCAAGACTGCATGATAGCTAACATATTTTTACACTAGGACAAAATATGACATACTATGAGGAAATTTGTTTAATTTGATTGAAAAAATATCCATGGCATACCTTGGAAAATATATGTGATAGACAGTTCACCAGCACATTCTAGGTCGAACCTGGATGAACCTGCATAAAGGGAAATTGATTACACCTCACCGCCATGCTTGAGTATGACAGTAGTGGCACATGAGAAGCATGAATAGCTAGTGGCCCATTCTCAACAGAAAAACTACAACTGAGTAGCCACCCACCAAATCAGCCTAACCCAATTTTTTTTACCAGGTCTCTGGTAGAGTAACCCAGAGGCTTCGATCATCTGTCCCTTCTCACACAAAGCAGTCCTTTAAAGTTTCCTTAGTGAAAGATGAGGTAATAATTTATCATTAGCATTAAAATGAGCTTGTTAAAGGAGGGGAAAAATGTCTTGTGTGAAGCTGGAAGAAACTAAACCAATTACCAATGTGTTGGTTATTGTAGCTTACTCAGAATCTGAAGAATTAAAGCATCACCTCAGACTATCCCTCATCAGGGCATTTCAAGACAATGAGTAGAACACATTAGTGGGGGGAATAATAAGGTTTTGTTTCACAAGTGATTTTCCAGTGTATGAAGCCTGTATGTATTCTTCATTTAGAAAATAAATGACCCGTTCAGTCATTCCAGTTTAAACACAAGAACAGCAACAGACTTTACTTGGGGAGACTTGCAGGTGGTTAATAGTCTAAACTATAGAGAGAGTTTAATCATAGACAGTGATAGTGTGAAACCTTAGCAATAGACAGGCTCAGTAGACTTGATTACATTACTGAAAATCACTACTAAAGACAAAAATGAACTGAGCCTTTCAGAATGGGCTGGCTGACTTGTAAGGAGAAAATTGTGGGTGTGTGAGGGAGGGTTAGAAGTAGGGTTTGGGGAGAAAATAACAAGAGGAAGAAAGAAACTTCAAAGCACTACCGTTCTAACAACACCCTTATTTTCTGCAAGTAGCTATCAAAATCATTCAGCATTTTTATAGGCAAACAGTTTTGCATCTTAATAGTAGCTGATAAACAATCTCCTTTCACATTTATGCACAGGCTTCTGAAAAATGGTGACTTTTTCCACTAAAAGGAAAAATACCACATTTCTTTCAAGGAAAGAAATGAAGTCAAAATCATCGCTGAGGCACACATTGGCATTTAAGAAGCACAAGCTACTGACAGATGGTTAATGGCCTGAGTATCAGCAAAATCAAAGCAAGGAAATTGCTAAAAGGCATCCAATCATTCAAAAGATAATTGCATATACCAGTTCTACATTTACTTGCTACTGGTGTTGACATCAGTTGAGATATTCAGTACATCTTGGGAAGGCCGCTTGTTCAAACTCCACAGATTTTCTGCAAAACCCTTTTTAAAAAGATGGACTATATATTAAAAATAGAAAAAATTATGCCAAAACAGATGGCATCTACTAATTGCACTAGTAAGATTTATTTACTGAAATAGTACAGAGATATAGGATCGAAAGCAGAAGACCAGATTGTAGGGGCTCAGCAAGGTTGTGTCTTCCTCAACAGTTCTGTATTCTGTTCTCCACTATCTTATTCAGTGTATCTAAGTAACCTCTTTTGTGTAAATAAGGACAAAATTTTATTTGGGAATGTTAGACTTAGAAAGGTGGATTTGACATCCAAATAAAAGAGTGAAAATGAATTGATTATGAAATCTGAAAATGGACTGCTTGTAGAGCCCCCAGGACCAACTCATTTGTATTTAAATCATATATTGCAAAATAAATTCATTGTCAAGTTTCCAGCAATACATTAGGTTTGCTGTCTCTTTCACCTAACAACCTGAAACAACCGATAGGGAGTCAGAGAGAGGGGAAGTGCTCTATGTAATAGTCTGTTTTCTGCCTGGAAATTTGTAAGTAGCCTAAGCAGCATCATGCTAAAAATAGTAGAACACTGGGCCAATTTCAAAAGTCAGTTATCATAAACATATGATTACTCTCAATTTCCAAATTAACACCATATTAAAGTATGTAAATTATATGAACTTTGATCATGTAGCACTTATTAAATAGATCTATCTTTTGTTGACTATTGAACTTAGGGCGTATCACCATCCTAACAGTTTTGTAAGAGTACATTTTCTTTGGATTCACCACCTCTATTTAAAAAAAATCATGACAACTAGTTAGAGATTGTTTTGTAGCTATAACACAATAAATCAGAGTAATCCTCAAGTTTCAAATTGATTATTTAGATAAATGATATACAAATCTTGTTAGGAAATACAGAAGCCAGCACATACAGCTCTTTAAATGTTTCAGGAAACTCTTCCAGCATTTTTTGGAAAATCTCTAAATCAAAGTATACAATTATAAGTTTCATTTGTTTAAAATGTAAAATGATATTGTTTACAAACTAATCTAATCTACTAGCAACTACTTGTCATTTTCATTTTCCATGCATATAATATGAATAGGCCCAGCCCAAATTATCATAGGTTAGTATTTCTCAAGCATTAAACTTACTTTTAAGCTAGCAAATTACACAGCAGAAAGTAGTCTTATTATTGTATCTTATAAACATTTTTAGCCATCTAAGAGCAGTCAGCTGTTAAATGAGAATTTGTAGCAGTGAAAGCAACTTTAGTGATAATCCTAGAACTTTGTAAGAAACAAACTCTGTCTACCAGTTCCATCAAAACAATACATCTGTTGTGAAAAATGATTTTCCCACACAGGTAATCCTTTCAGGGAGGAGTTTCCAGTCTCTTTTCCCAATGGATAAATGACAAAATAAGTGGTAAAACACAAGGCTTCCCCTTGTTGGCAGTGGTGAAGTTGAGGACTGAGCCATCAAAAGTGCCTTCAGATCATCAACAGTGCGGAAGTCTCTTGATAAAAGTCTTCCCATCCTTCTTCTTACAAACAGCACATGAATCCTTGTCTTGAACAGAAGTTTGCTGGAGTGTTTGAGCTTCTATTGCCCCTTGTTCTTTCAGTTGTTTCCTAGACTGGAACATGTAGTTTTAGACAAAGTCAGCCTTCAGTGCTTCTTGTTTTCTTTCAAAAACAGCCCATGCAATCGGAGGCAGAGCAACAGTATGAGGTCACACTTCCTGTTGGGCTCACATCAGTGGTAATCACACAGAGGAGTCTGCTGGATTTCAAATAGTCTGCTGGGCAAGTAACAGGATATTTGTAGTCCCTAACTCAGGCCATCCAGTAACACGATGATCACTGGAGAAATACAGTTCTGAGTGACCTTATCATCCATACACAAGAAAAACTCAGAAATGCAACATTTTTTGCTCATTATCTTCTGGGCACAGTTAGAGTAGTGCATAGTCCTGCCCTTTGTCCATATCAGCTAAATTTTTGGAAAATAATGCAATGATTGCTTTACATTCAAAATACTATTAACCAATGGGAACATGATCTTATGAAAATTTCTATAGTGGTAATGAATTGATCCAGTAAAAGTTGGATTTTTTCAAGAAGCTCTTTGAGTGATATTTTACATTTCATATCAACAGTTCAAAGGAACTCAAAGAAATCAATGCTGTTTGTGCTATTAAGTGATAAAAGAAATGTATGTCCTAGGAAACTTGAGGTAGTATACGGTGTTGAAAGAGTATAGTTTTTGCAGTCACACAGACCAAGATGCAAACTATTTCCCAGTACTTCTGTGGCCTCAAGTTTGTGACTTAATCTCTTTGAGTTACAGTTTTCTTCCACTATAAATGTATTTCACCGAATGGCTTGGAAAGTCAAATGAGATGAAAGACTGAGTCATCAGGACAAATGTGCAGAACATATTCCAAACTGACTTGTCTTCTAGGACCTCGTTTGCTCAGGCTTGCAAGAAAGGTGAGTTCTTCCACTCCTGTGGGTCTCTGTACTGCTGAGTTATGCTACACAGCAAGATGTTCTGTAGAACATGACCAGAACACCAAAAGCTGTTAGGAGAATTCAAATGCTGCTGGGACAGCTTCTGAATTTGGTTCTTCTTAATATAGAAGCTTATGAGCTGCCTTGCCCTCTCTGCTCAACCTCTGATATTGAAACAGGGACAAAATAACTCTGAGTGGCCAAATGCTGTATGCGTCCTGGACCCTGAGAGTAGGGAACATTTCTTGATACAGCCCTGGTTTTTGTTCCCAGATATGGTCACTAAGGAATTGTTTATGGCTCTTGGCTCTACCCTTCAGGAGGTAAAAGTGTTTGCATTCTACTGCTTACACTGGCCAATTTCAAAAATTAGAGAATATACCTTTCTTGAGGTTGCACAACTTTTCAACTTACTTTATGCTTTTCAGAAGTTGAAAAAAGCAAAGATACTTTGAAACTGTGAACTGTCATGAATGCTTTGAAACAAAGCTTGTACCTCTTTCATTAGGCATTGTTTTAGTTACTTTTCTCTGGATGCCGAGACAAAACACCTGATGTCTAGGATTAAGGGAGGAAAGGTTTATTTAGCTCCCATACTTGGCTGGCTACAAGGCAGAGTGGCAGATGGCAGAGGGTGGCCATTTGAGGCAGTGGAAGATAGCAAAAGCAGCAAGAGCAAAAGGGAGGAGTGGTAGCAAGCGGTGTCTTTCTCTCCTTTACATATGCAAATTATCTGCCCCAGCGCACATGTAGCTCTCACCCTGGTAATCCCAGCACCGGACTATGGATCTATCAAAAACCTAGAAGCCTGCCCCATGACTGCATGAGGATTTGGGGGATACGCAGGCACAAACCATAACAGGCATTGTATTTTTTTTTGTTCCAGAAAGTTCCCTATGCCCTTATCCATACCTATAATTCCTTTGATTTATACCCATCTCTTTGTTTTTAGTGGCTGGACCTTTGAATTTACCAGATTACCCATTTCTTGAGTATCTGCCAGGTGTCATACAAATAGCTCACCGGCACTGTCTTTGAAGAAATTTCAAACTTTTTGGTTTTATGTCATGTAGAAGTATATTAGCTATGTAAATTGTGCTCAGATTGTAAGAAGCAGATGCTAAGGTTACCTATCCTGTAGATAGTAAGGGAGTAGAGACTATACCTAGCAATACTGTAGAGCAGTGATTATACTTATCAATACATGGAGAACATGATAATAATACAAATGTCAATTATATTCCAAGAAAATACAAAGAAATCAGAAAAAATGGTAAACCAAGATGGATTTGCATTTACTTAAACTGGCTCACTTTAATTCCTTTTTAATAACAGTGGAATATCTCATGTTGATAGTGATAGAAGAATGTATATTTATAATCCAAATTTCTGAATAGTTTGATTCATTGCAGTACTTTCATTGTTTGCCTTTGGATTTGACTCTTATAACATATTCTCAGACTTCCTTTGTTGCTAATATGTCTTTGTAGGATTTATACATTTTTCCTGTGAGTAGAATTTCTGTCTCTCAAAAGTACTGTAGATATATTCTTGCTGTTCACTCAGGATTTATGTTAAAATTGCAAGACTTTTGTTTTGTTTGAGACAGAGACAGAGATGGAGAGAGACAGATTAAGAAATGGGGAATGGGTAGAAAGGGGAATTTATATAGCAGAGAAATAGATTAGCTAGTGAAACTCCATAATAAAGTCTTAGTAAAAACATACATCCTGGGTGGCAAGAATAGCATTTGATTTATCTGTGGAATCCTAAGCAGCAAACAGGGTTGGATGTAGAGTAAATCCTCAAAAAATGTATGTTTTTATGAGATGTTAAAGAGTAGAACTGAGATTTCCCTCTGAGATCATAATGACTAGATAAACAGGTCTCTGCAAAAATTGAGAAAGGACTGTTAGGAAACACCTGGCATTTTTATATTGAAGACAGTTTTCAAAACATGTAAGTCTTGTTCCATCCAACTTAATTCTCATTACAATTCTATGGAGTAGAGTTAAAATTTTCATGTACATGTTAGGAAAGTGAATCACAGAAGTACCTAGTCTCCAAATATATCTGTAATATGTCAGGTCTAACAATCCTTAGTCTTGTTCTGAATCTCTGACACATTGTTTTATTGTTGATTGCTAGAGAGAAAGAAAAAGAGAATAATATCTAGCAACAAATTATGAGTTGATTGCTTTAAAATTTAAAGTCTCTTATGGTCTTTAAGATAGCAATGGTGACAGAAAGCAAGAAAAAGAAAGAAAGAAAGAAAGAAAGACAGAAAGCAAGCCAAAGGGTGTTTACCTTTTTCCTGGTATAACTGGCTCTGCTGAATATTGTGAATGTTTTTCAAGAATACAAAAGGGAAAGTAATCTAATACCTGACCACAAGAGTATGCTGCCTTAGCATTTTTACTAAGGCAAACTGTGGACTACAGCAATGCTCCTGCTGAAAAATCTCTGCCCCACACCCTCTCCAGAGAAAACCTGTTGTATCTGTATGTCTATCAGTTACCTTGGAGATGTTGGTATTGTTTTCTGGTCTTGGCCAAGAGAACAGATACTAAGACAAATTGCAAGTGGCCAGCTGCAAGTGACTTTGCGTGTTCTTCCATGCTAAAACTTCAGCTGCAACCAAATTATCTCTTTGCATATTGACTAAAGTAACTATAATAGTAAATACCTTAAAATCTGGAATGTAGCATATTCTTTATTAAGTTCCTTGAATCCGGCACTGTACTTGGAACTTTATAGTTGTTCAGTAAGTGCTTGTGGGAAAAAATGGAGGATGAATCAAAATTAGAAGTCATGGGGACTCAGGAAGATGGCGACCGGGTGAGCAGCAAGGGAGCGAACCTCCTTAATAAACACCACCAGCTCGAGACAGACTTGGTGAGCGTGAATGCCGGAACCTCGGCTGGGAAGTTTAAACTGGGCGTATTTCTCTGAGATGCCGGGGGAGATGTGGTAGGGCGGACCAGGCTGCCGGGGCGAGACGTGGGAAAGTC
>PVLD010011551.1:0-64671 GCA_004027595.1 Dinomys branickii
GCAACGTATTGTATCACTGGTGTAAGAACCCGAGGGTGGGAATATAAACTAAGAGACATGAAGGAAATCTGTTCTAAAACAAAGAACAGATGGGATGAAGGAAAGTAGAAAAGAAAAAGACAAAAATGTATGTATGTATATATGAATATGCATATATGCAGGAGGGCTAATATGGTTCTACTATTGTATTATATCACTTCATGCTAAGCAATAATCGATGACGGGTTATTTGATCAATCTTGTATGTCTGTATGTGTTATCCTGAACACACACTTCGAAGATATCAGTATGTAAAGCAGCAACTATTGGTGTTTTTTTTGTTGTTGTTATTGTTTTTGCTGCTGTTGATGTTTGCCTGTTTTGTTTTTTTGTCTTTGGATTTTTGGTTTTGGTATTTTTTCTGTTGTTGAGAGGATTAATTGTCTGACTAAATTTGCATGTCTGTATATGGGCTGATATCAATGGATAAAGCAATAACCACTGTTGAGATCATATCACCTTGTCTATAGATTAGTTGTGATTGTACTATTTTTTATGCTAATTGGTGTCTGTTTGTCAATATGTTTTTGTACTTGTATTTTTTTTTAAATAAAAAAAAGAAGAAGAATGCTAATCTAGTTTTTTTGCATATAGCGGTCATATTTTACAAGAGAAATAAACCACCTTCTGAGGAAACAATATGTATTCCACATACACAAGCACACATACACTGAAGTAACACACCGTATTTTAGAGAAATGAAATATAACATACATTGAATTTTTAATAAAATTCTAGATGAAAGTTCAACATTTTCAGGAAAGGATTTTCTTTGAATTCAAAAAATAGATCAATTTTAGTTTTATGCTAATAATTTAAATGAACTATGATAAGTACAATAGTTTAAGGTATTGAACTACAATAGCTTAATTTAAGAATGAGTTACTACATTATCAGGAAAGGGTATATCAAACACAATGCAGAAATCATCATACCAAAGTAGTGTTCCTAACATTTCTCACCTTTATATTTGAGCGCCAAATATGCTCACTTTTGTTCTTATATACTGCAGAGAGAATAAAGCAGGAAAGAGGAAACACAGATAGATATTCACAGGTTTAATTGGGATAATTCCTCAGATTATTCACTTCGAAATACATTCTCAGAAGTGTCTCAAAGGGAAATAAAAACGGGGCTGCAATAATCTAAGTGAACACATGTTTCTAGCACAGCAACGCGAAATACTGCCACCGACAACACGGAGCATGCGCAGCCGTGTCCCGCCGCGCTTTGGAATCTGTTTACTGACAGGAGAAGAAAAGGAGGGTGGTGAAGCACAGCTTCTAACCCATCTGGCAGCCGTGACTATCCCCAAACCAGAAATGCAAAGCAGAGTGAGCTTTGGTGGCTTCACTGCGATAAAAGAACAGCTTAATTTCACTTGTCCTAATATTCTCAATCCCTACCTAGCAAAATAATATTGATTACTGTGGCGGTAGTAAAATGTATGAGTCTCAACAGGAAATGTAAGATGACAATGTTAGACTTCCACAGCGCATTTAAAGGTACATCACTGAAAGAAAAATATACAACAGCTGTGGGTTTTCCATGGATGACCTTTATCAGGAGAATAAAATGGAAACAAGTTTGGAAAAACTAAAGCAAAACCATCGTTCCACAGAGAACATACGATTCTCATTATGTATAAAATACAATAAAGTCTACTATGGCCATGGTAAAGGAGTTCAGCCTATTTGGAATTAAAAAATTAATTGTAATTTTACATGTATCATTAGCAGGGAAAATTTTAAAATTTTAAAAGTAACATCAAAGATATGAAATAGTTAAAAATAAATATGTTAAGAGATGTGAGAGACTTGTACTCTAAAATACAAAGAATTGCTGATAGAAAATTTAAAAGACCTAATGAAAGGAAACAACTTAATGTTGAACGTCAAGCTTCTAGAAAAAGCAGAGCAAGCCAAATCCAAAGCTCAAATGAGGGAGGAAATTATAAAGATCAGAGCAGAAATTAATGTAACGGAAACTAAGAAAATAATACAAAGAATCAATGAATCAAAGAGTTCATTCTTTGAAAGAATAAATAAAATCAACAAACAAACTATTTTATAAAAAAAAAGGAAAGAAAACAACCTAAATCCAGGCAGTCAGAAACAAAGAGGGTGAAATCACAACAGATCCTTCATAAAACCAGAAGATTATCTATACCTACTTTTAGAACCTGTATTCTAATAAGATGGAAAATGCAGAAGAAATGGACAGATTCCTCGATACACATGAATTACCAAAGCTGCATCAAGAAAATGCAAAATTTCTAAACAAATCACTATCAGTGAATGAAATTGATGATGTAATTAAAACCCTATCAAGAACAAAAAGCCCAGGCCCTGATGGATGCACTGCTGAATTGTACAAGAAATTTAGAAAAGACCTAATACCACTATTTCTCAAACTCTTTAATGAAGTTGAAAGGAATGAAATCCCCAGTTTGTTCCTGGAAGCAGGCATTACCCTGATACCAAAACCAGAGAAGGACCCAACCAAGAAAGAGAACTATAGGACAATCTCACTAATGAACATAGATGCAAAAATTCCTCAGTAGGCAAACAGAATTCAACAAATCATCTAGAAGGTTATACATCATGGCCACATAGGATTCAACCCAGGGATGCAGGGACGGTCCAACATGTGTAAATCAATAAATGTAATGCATATCAACAGAGCGAAGGACACAAACTATACGATCATCTCAATAGATGCAGAAGGGTTTGATAAAACCCAACACCCATTCATGATAAAAACTCTATAGAAAATTGGCATAGATGGTCTTTATCTCAATCTGGTGAAAGCCATCTATGACACACCAGCAGCCAATATCATATGAAATGGACAAAAGCTATATCCTTTTTATGGATGACAAGAAAAAGTAAATTCTCCAAAAAGTACACTATAGAATCAACACACAAACTCAATACGTTTAACAGAAAAGTTTCCTACTGTAAATTCACAAATTTATTTTGGAATGTATGTTAAAATATAGCAAGCTTTGACTATCCAAAATAGCTGAAAGGGTGGGCTAAATTTAAAATGAATATTGATCAACTTTGAATCATCACAAAATGATATTAAACAGGAAAATTTGGTACTGAGGTAAAACTTAAAAAACTGATATTAAGTACAGAATATGGTTCAGAAACAGATTTAGAGAAATTTGGAGGTTTTTTGTTGCAAGTGATAGAGTTGGTTGAGGGTTTAGCCATGATTTCTATTATCTGAGAAATCCAAAGTATGAATAATTTAGAGATAAAATAAAAGGTAGATCCTGGGCATGGTGGTGCATGCCTATAATTCCAGCACTCAGGAGGCTGAGACAGGAGGATTGTTGTGAGTTCGAGATCAGCCTGGGCTACAAAGGGAGCTCAAGGCCAGCCTGAACTGCATAGTGAGACCCTGTCTCAAAAACGCAAAAATAAAAGGTAGATGATAGAAAAAAGGGAGATATGGAGATGGAAGAGGGATTTGGGATGGTGGGAGATGGGAAGGGGAGGAGGGGAAGGAGCATAAAAGAGAATCAGGATGGAATGTGTGCACACAGATTCCTCATGATGCCTGAATTCCTTATGTATTGAAACATATACTGAAAAAAGTAAAAACATTAAAAATCCATACTTCTGTTTAGCATACGTGATATCCTGTGTTTAATTCCCATTACTGGGGTGGGAGAGCTATGTGCAAGCATAATTTAGTGGAAAAGATTGTTTTTCTTTATGGCACTTTTATTTTAGAAGTAAAAGAACAAAAACATATTAACAAACAGACAAAGTAGCACAAGAATAGTACAATCAAAACTGAATTACAGACAAGGTGACAGGGAATTAACAATGGTTGTTGTATTACATATTGATAACTTCAAAGTGTATACTCAGGAAAACAAATATAGACATGCAAAACTGATCAAACAAATAATCATTAACTATTCCTTACAATAAAGTGACCTAAGTCAGTAGTACAACTATGTTAGCTATGCTGCATATACATACATACATACATAATTACCCCTTCCTTCCTTTTCTTTTTTTAAATAATTTTTAAAAAATTTTTTTAAAGTGTAAAAGAAAAAGAACTACATCAGCAAAAAAGAGGAAAGTATTAACAAAGAGACACAAAGTAGCACAATAACAGTATAATTAAAATTGAATTATAGACAAAGCAACAGGAAACCAGCAGTAGTTGTTGCATTGCATATTGATAACTTCAAAGTGTACGCTCAGGAAAACACATATAGACATACATGACTGATCAAACAACCAGGCATCAACTATTCCTTACCATAAAGTGACATAAGACAATAGTGGAACCATGTTAGCCCTCCTGCACATATGTACATACATACATACATACATACATACATACATACTTATTTGCCTCTATCTTCCTGGAAAAGATTGCTTTTTTTAAAAAGTGATAATGCAACAGTTGGAAAGCCATATGCTAAATAATGTTGAACTTCAAATTGTAATTCATATAGCTGTCTGACATGGATTTAAATTATTTGATAGATTTAAAGCCTAAAACTGCTGAGCGTGGTAGTAGACACCCATAAGCACAGCACTCAGCAGTCTAAGGTAGAAGGATCATCATTTCAAAGCTACAGAGTGAGATCTGGTTTGTAAAAACTATTGTTTGTTCCTACAGATCCATAATACATTTCTTCTACAAGGCCTTATCTCCCGATGACCTGAAGTGGTGGCGCTTGCCTGTAACCCCAACCCTCTGGGAGGCTTAGGTGGGAGGTAGGCAAGTTTGAGCACTGCCTGAATAATTTAAGGGTAGAGTAAAACACTGCCTCAAAAATGCAAAAAATTAAAAATTAGTTGGAGATGCAGATCAGTAAGACTTCAGTGTAAAGGCCTTGGGTTCAGTATCTGGTTCAGACTGGTACTTGCCAGAAGACATGCTAATACCCTGTGTGTGAATTAACATCCTCCATTAGCCTGTATCTGGCTATTTGTGGAGTTCAGGGATCTTTTAAAGACTCGGATTTCCAAACAAGTTAGTAGTATGTTGAAGTATTAGATCAAAGTTGGTTAGCAGTGGAGAAAATTTTTAAACAAGGGAAAAAGTGTAACATATGGAATCAGAGATTTAAAATTTGAGCATCGCACTGCTCTTTCCTGGTTTCCTCAGTGTTCTTATAAATCTGTGCTGAGCGGCACAATCGTTACCTGTAAAATGAGGTGACACTAAAGACTGTTGCACTAATTTGCATTTCCTCTGACTGTTAAATTAAAAAATTATATACACCTTTGCCCTAGAGAATTAATCTAATTGTTGTGTCTTTAGACTTGAACTTCAGAACTTTTAAAATAATCTCTAAAGCTGATTCCCATTGCAACCAGGATAGAGAAAATCAGAGTAAGCTAATTAGACGAGGCAGAAAATTGCTAATGCATTCATTATACTTCAGACGGAATGTTTAAAAGCTCGGTCTTTCTGTTGCTTAACTAAGATTTAAAGTGAAAAAAAAAATCCATGGCCTGCTTTTCTTTCTTAGGCTTTGTAGGTTAGGACTATTAATTTAAAGGTTAACATAGAATCAGAATGATAATGACTTCAACTTTGTGCTTCATTTGACTTTCCTCACTTTTTAAATGGTGCTATGGTGACCACCCCTTAATCTGCTTTTTATAACTTGCTGTGGAGTAGTTATTTTTCCAAATCCTTCTCTCACTGTTTGTTAAGATTTAGATCTAGGAAGTTACCCCAAACCTCATATCTTCAGATGAGAACTTCTGGGCTGTGGTTGGGTCACGAAGTGATCCTCAGGGGTGGAAGAATCCTGTTGAGTTCATAGCTGAATGTGCTCTTTGGAAGTAGGACCTTGTCAAAAGGCTCAAGTTGAGGTAGGCACGACCTGGAAGGCTATATCTCCCCCCCTGGCTCCTCCCTTCCCTTTCTGCGAAGGCTTCCTCCTCTATGACCCTCTGCCATGGCACCCTGCCTTGGAGGCAGTTGACTATGAACTAAAACCTCTGGAACGCTTCCTCCATCTGTAGATAGTAATCTCATCTGTAAAAGATTTCTATTTCTTAACAGCTGTATTAAGATAAAGTTCATGCTCCAAAAATATACCCATTTAAAGTGTATAATTAAGTGCACTTTAATAAATATAGTATATGAAACCATCATCACAACCAATTTACTACATTTCCGTCATCTAAAATGAAACATTATACCCACTAATAGTGAGTACTCAGTTATCAAACCTCTTTTTTATCTGTAGCCAAGCAAAGATTTACATATTTTACTATCAATTTTCCTATACTGGGTACTTCACGTACATGCAGACATACAATATAAAATTTCTCATTGAAAAATATGCAATTCTACAGATATACTCTCTTAGTCACTTTTCTCTAGTTGCTGAGACAAAATATCTGATGGCCAAAATGAAGGAACAAAGGATTTATTTAGCTCAGAGTTTGTGGAGGTTTCAGCCCATGCTCAGCTGTTTCCAAGACAGGGTGGCACATGGCAGAGGGCAGCAACAGTTCATGGTGGTGGAAAACAAGAGCAGAAAAGGGAAAGCAAGCCTCCTACCCTGCCTTATATCACATGCAGACTACCTGCCCTAGGGCATGTGTAGCATTCCCACCCCAATCCTAGACAATGAACCAATCACAGACTCCAGATTCAGTTGCCTCTGAAAATCCTGTCCCCTGTGACCTCATGAGGCTTTGAGGGGACATCTAGACATAAACCGTAACATACACCTTTTTGTTTACCCACTCATTAGTTGATGTAAGGGTTGCTTACATTTTATGACTATTATGAGTCAATACATTTTCATTTCTGCTTAATATTAATAGCAAAATTGCTGAGTTATATGATAATGTTAAGGTTCATATTTGACAAACTCCCAAACTGATTTCCAAAGTAGCTGCCCAAGTTTACATTCCCTTAGCAGTATGAGGCTTCTGATTTCTCTTCAGTCTTGCCAAAACCTAGCATTACCTGTTTTTTTGATTTTAGCAATTATATTAACTGTGAAGTAGTATCTCACTTCTTTTGATGACCATTTCTCTAAAGTATAATGATGCTGAATATCCTTTTATAGGTATTGGTAATTTTTGCCTTTTTTGAGCAATGTCTGTTTAGAAACTTTGTTCATTTCTGATTGGTTTGTATGTCTTTTTATTATTATTTTGTAGTTCTATTCATGTATTTCAGATACTTGGCCTTTATCAGGTATATGGTTTACAAATATTTTTCTATCCTATGTATTGGCTGTTCTCTTTATTAATAGAAGCAATCAAATAAGGAAAAAAGATTTTAACTTTGTCCAATTGATTTCCTTTCATTTTTGTTGCTTGTGTTTTTGATGCTGTATCTAAGTTTTGCATAACTCAAATCAAGCTAATTCCTATCTTTAAGAAATTCATAGTTTTAGTAGTTGTACTTAGTTTGTGTTCCATGTGGAGCTACTTTTGTTTGTTTATTTATAGCATAAGGAAGGATTTTACATTCATATATCCAGTTGTTCCAGCAGTAATTGTTGCAAAGTCTTTTTTTCCAAACAAATTTCCTGGATACCCCTACTGAAAGGCAATTGATTATTTGCATGAAGATTTATTTCTAGACTCAGTTATGTTTTACTGATCTTTATCTCTGTTTATATGTGGTATGTCAGGTATCATGTTATTTTTTTCTTATTTTAACTGCTGTAAGGACAAAGTGACTTCTGCTAATGTGAACTCAAGAATGCTGTCACTAGTTTTTATTCCTTGCACTTCTAGATAACTTTGAGGCTCAGTTCATGAGTTTCTATGAAACAGGACTGTTGAAATTTAGGGAGAACTAGTGCAGAATCTGTTGAACACTTTGGTTAGTGCTGTAGCTATCCAAAATTTTTTGATCCATGAACATAGGACATCTTCCAGTTTATTTAAACTTTCTTACACAATTTTAACCATGTCTCATTACTTTGCAATACAGGTTTTGCACTCTTCTAAAATATGATTACTAAGTTTCTTATGGTACTTGATGATACTGTGTGGAATTGTTTATTAAGTTCATTTGGGGGTGTTATTTTCTTGCTAAGAAAATTGTTTTCCCAAGGAAGAGAAAACTTTATTTTGGTTTTAATTTTACTTAATTGCCCTGATTAACATGCTCCACACAATAAGTAATGGAAGAGATGAAAGCGGATATCTTTGCCACTTTTTCGGTTCATACATGCAAGTGTGTAATCACTGGTAGTTAAGGAAGGTGATGGGTGTGTAACTTTTTGTGGATTCCCTTTACAGGCAGGATAAATCATCCCTCTGTTTTCAAGCTTTGGGATATTTTCAGCATAAAAGAATATCAGATTTTTGTTGAAATGATTTGTCTGTGTCAACTGAGATGACTGTGTGTTGTTTAATGGTTATACTAATGATCCTACTGCTTTTCAAATTTAAAATCAAACCTTTTCTTCTTTAAAAATATCAAGTTACCATGTTGCACAATTTTTTTCATGATAGATATTGTTTTTATTTCAACTTGAAGTTTATAGAAAAAAATCAAGAAACAACATAAATATAAGGGTGATCCCACATACTCCTCAGAGTGCTATTTTCTCTATTATTATTATCTTGCATTGTCAAAATATGTGTGATAAAATTGAGTAGCAAATATTGTTGCATCATTATTAAAATAAGTAAATTACATTTCATATGGTTATATGGATTTTGCAAGAAGCATAATGGTATGCTTTCACCATTTCATTGAAAATATTGAATATCAGGGCATAAAACACTCAATATATAACAGTTTCACTACCCTAAAAGGTTGTTTTGGTCCCCTTATTAATCCCTCTCTCTCCCATGCATTCTCTGTAGTCACTGATTCCTAAATTTCTCCAAACTTTTGCCTTGACTAGACTGTCATATACGTAGAGCCTTCTGTACATAAAACATAGACCTGATTCTTTCACATTATGTACTGTGTTGCATTATAATTTTTATTAAAGATTTTATTTTGTTTTTTTTTCCTTTAGAATTAGCCCAATTTAGTATGACACCAGAAGAAAATCCACTTTTACTACTTTGGGAAGAAATTGCAAGCTCAGCATCAGGTGACTTGGCCACCAGCGATGACTTGGATCATGTTAGCCAAAGAAGTTAGCAAGATATGACAGAAGAAAAGAAAGAAGACCTTGATGCAGATGAAAAAGAAAATAGTAATCTAAATAAATATGTGACCAGTCAAAATAGTACAAAAGTGTCACATGCATCTGAATGATCCAACATTAGAACTAGGTCAGAAAATGCTATTAGGTCCCTGTTGGGGGTGCAATTTATTGGACAGAGTGCCAACACTGCAGTTAAATGTTGAAAATTGTCTATAATGGATAACATGCTACAAGATGTTTTGAAGCACAAGTAAAACATTCTATGTACATCAGTAGTAATACTTAAAATTTATCATGATACTTCACTATATGAACTGAAAGCCCTCATAGCAGGACTTTGTCTTTTGAATTGTCAGAATCTAAAGGATTTATGGACAAGTGACAGATGAAGCAGTGAGATTTTTAGAACAACAATGACACTCAAGGGATTTCTTTTCCTTCAAAATTGCCTGTTTTGATGACCCCCTAAGGAAGAAAAATAAAACAACAGGTTGTTATTTGCTCACATTTTGAAAGCTTTGTCTTGAACAATGAAACAATTTATATACCATCCAAATATTTGAACACTGATGAACAACTTGTATTGTATTGTAGATTTTGGCAGTATATGCCAAATAAGCCTTCCAAATATGGTCTAAAATTTAGGGCCTGATAGATGCGAAGGGATTTTACACCTTGAATTTAGAAACTTATCTTGGACTCAGCAACCAGTCTTTATTTATGCAGTAATAAATCATATAAACATATGAGCAGACCTGTTGCACCTATTTCAAAATATAAACCAGATGTCACATTCAACAATTGGTTCAGTAGTTACCCATTGGTATTAAATTTGCTAAAAGAACAGCAGTTGATCATCACAGGATTCATGCACAAACACAGATCCAAGGTTCCTGAAAAACTACTGAAAGTTCAGGTGAGTAAAGCCAAAGCAAAATTGATGCCGTCGAATTTACACCATGATGATAATAAGATTGGTAGTGAAGCTGGGTGTGCACACTTGTGATCCCAGGACTCAGAGTCTGGAAGGAGGATCCTGTGAGTCCAAGATTAGCCTCTGCTATATAATTAGTTCCAGGCTAGTCTGGATGACAGGGAAAGACCCTGTCTCAAAAGGACAAATGAACAAGAAACATTGATAGCAAATCCTCAACATAAATAAAGCCAAGAAAGTTCACATTTTACAACAAAATGAAAGGCAGAGTAGATGCTGTTGACAGGTTACATAGCAACTATGATGGTCATTAGAAACACAAAGCATTGGCCAATGGTTGTGCTTTTCTCATTTCTAAACATATCACGCATAGCTAATTTCATAGTTTCTGAAGAAAATAGCAAGCACAAACTATCATGGAGAATTTTTCTTAGAGGATTTGGCCTGGAATTGATAAACAATTAAATACAACAGAGAAAGAACAGTATGTATCTGCCTACAGAACTCCACAAAGGATTCTGGGACAGACAATGAACAGACAGCTGAAACATCACAAGAACCTCCTAAGAAAATAGGAAGACCAGCAAGATGTCAAGTATGTCCTACCAAAGAAGACAGGAAAACAAAACACCTGTGCTATCAGTGTAAGTGATACTTGTGTATGGAACATGTTGCTCTCATGTGTCAAAACTGCCTGAGGTGTGATAGTTGAAGTCATACTTTTGTGGTAGAGTTTTTTTGTACTTTCCCTGCTGCTCATGTATGAATTTATTTCTGCTGTTACTTTTTAGATTTTTTTAAGCAAGTAAACATTTGATGTTGAAAATGTTGATATGTATTCAAAACAATTGTTACATATTTTTTATTTTATTTTATTTACATTTCATTTTCCATCTAAATGGACATTGGATAATGTAATAGGCAGCCCTTCACAAAAGAAGAAGACAAGGAGATGACGAGGCGACCTGCCAAGCAGGAAACAGAAGCACATGAGCTGTCAGCGTGAGACCTGTGTATGGACCTGGTTCTCATATATGAAGTCTGGCTGAGGTGTGATAATTGAAGCAAAGATTATTTCTGTAGTAGAGTTTTGTTTATAATCTCATTTTAGTTTACATGGGAATTTATTTCTCCAGTTATGTTTTAGATCTTGCAAACAGCAAATGGTTGATATTGAGAATGTTGGTACTTATTCTACATACTCATCACATATTAAAATGTAACAGTTTATTTTATTGATATTTTATTTTCTTATTAGGGACACATTGTTTAATGTGGTAAAACTAATAAAATTAAAGCTAATATGCATCATTGGAAACATTTCTAATGAAATAAACATGGGCAGCATACAGCCTCCACAATGTGCCTTCAAAAAATTTACCATAATGCCCCTGGTCACTTCCTTGTCCTTAAAGCAGTTTCCCTTTTATCACTAAATCTTGTTCTATTTTGTGTGTGCACCACAGTTTGCCAATTTTTAAATAGTGAAAACTAGTAAAGTACCTTAGTAGTTTTCAATCTTGGACAATTATGAAGAAAGCTGCTATAAGTTATTGGGAAGATTAATAGTAAGATTATATTTAGCTTTGTGAGAAATCTACAGTGCCTTTCAAGGGACTGCATTGTTTTGATTGCTACCACCAGTGAAAGGGAGTTAATTTCGCTACACATTTCTTCCACAATGGGTTTTGTAGTGCTCTGCATTTTCACCATTCTGACTGGTGGGTAGTGATCTTTTACTGTCGTTTTTATTTGTAGTACCTCGTGATGTGTTGTTAAGCATTTCTTCATATGTGTATTTACTATTTACTGCTCATGTGTTTTCGTGGTTTGGTTTCTGCTCAAAATTTTTGCCTAATTTTTAGAGGAGTTGTGTATTTATTGTTATATTTGCTTTTAATACTTTGCATACACTCTTTGGAAAGTGAATGTGTGTTTTACAGATTTCTTCTTTGACTCTGTGCCTTGTGCTTCCATTATCTTAGTTGTGACCTTCTCAGAGCACTTTAAAAAAATTTTAGTTGAAGTCCAATGAACCTTTTTAATTGCATCTATTAGGCTGTTGGTGTTGTATCCAAAAAGTCCTGTCAATCACAAAGTAGAAATTTTATAGTCTTGCATTTTAAATTTATGCATGTGGTACATAAAAATTAATTTTTGTAAAATATGTAAGTGCTTTTTCTACATTATTTTTTTTCAGCATGTTATGATCTAGTTGGCCTAGCATTATTTGCTGTAAACACTGTAACAGGCCTTCACTGAGTTGTCTTTGCTCTATTTTCATACAAAAATTAAGTATGTCTCTGAATGCATTTTTCAGCTCATTTTATTCCATGAATCAATGTCTTTATTCTTTCATCAATATTATACAGAGTTGACTGCTGTAGATCTACAGTAAAATTTTAAGTTCAGTAGTGTCAGTCTTTGGATTTTTTCTTTCTGTGCTATTGTCTTGGCTCCTCTGACTCTTTTTTCCTTTAACATAAATATTAAAATCAAACTCATTTTCTAGTACTTAAGATGCTAGGATTTTGATTCGGTTTACATTCAATCCTCGTCTAAGGTTGGAAAAAAACCAATGACAATGTTCAGTCTTCCCATCCAAAAATGAATTTTTCCAGTTATCTACATCTATGGGATATTTTGGTCAGAATTTTAACCAAGTAAAGTTTCTATATATTTTGTTAAATATACACTACAGCATTTCAACATTTGTACTAATAGAAGTGATGTGCCTGTTTTTATTTTCAACTCTGGTTGTTTATAAGAGGTACATACGAAAGCAATTAAAATTGGAATTTTAATATTGTATTCTGAAATTTACTTGTAAAATGTCAAATAACTTTTAAGGAACTTTAAATCCCAGTCTAAAGATTTACAGGGTGTGATTGCTATACAGTGAGAATTCACAACTCATAGGAAAAGTGAAACAAACCTTTAATGAAAATGTAAAATGCTGTCACTGAAACATAAAGAAATATATTGAGAGCACAGAGGGGACAGAATTCTCAAATACACGAAGGTCAGAAAAAACCTGCAGAAGATAAAGTATTTAACAGGGCATTAATTTTATAAAAATTTGGAATTTGGTTTGCAGAACTGGGAAAATTAGACAGTTTACATAAAATGAGCAATCTGCCTAGATTGTTAAAGATATTAAAAGCTCTATATTCAATTCTGATGAGAAAATTATTCTACCATTTGAAAAGTACTTCACTATCCATCTTTATTCGTGAGATATTAAATTCCCCTTATATTTCTGTCCCTGTCAGTTACGCCAACATGTATCTCCCATATATTTACTGTGCTGTGAACCTTTATAGGGATGAACTAATTTATTCATTTACTACATTCTACATAAAGTGATGTTAAATTAGGATTTAAACTAGTTCCATACTTAATCTCTTTTGTAAGTCTGTGCTTTTTGGTGCTTTAAAACTATTATTCTTTGCAGATATCTATATTGTTCCCCAAGAGGGTCAAAAGTATCCATGCCTCAAAATATTTAAAGACTCTTTATCTTCTTCTTGTTTTTAACAGAACAAAATCAATATCATAACAGAAAAGAGAAGATATATTTGTTATATGCAACCTCTGTTGAAAAAATATTTTTCTCAAAAGTAAAATGATTATAATATGTTCCTTTGCTAATTTGTTGTCAAAAATATGTTCCCATTTTATTTACTGGATCATAATTTTGCACTTGAAGATTAATAAAATAATGGTAATTGGACCGTATTCCATTTTTGTTTCCTGTGAAAATAGAGTGCTGAAGTATGTAGTGGGGAAGAAAAATGAATTGAAGTTATTTATTTTTAAGTTGTTTTCTATTTCTCATGTGCAGTGAATTTTTATTTTTTGAGCCTCTTCTCTCAATACATTATGAGTAAATTCTTGTCTCACTGTTATTAGATTGAGGGCTAAAAGATTTACTTATGTGTTCTTTGGCTTCTTTAAATCCATATCAAGTACAAATGATCATTAACATACATTTCATCAGAGACACCTTTAAAAAGTATGAGGCACTAACACCATGGTAACTAGTTATATTGTGGCCAAGATACTGGTTAAAGGTTAATGACTGAAAATTAAAAAGTGAACTTTCCTTTTCTAATTTCCTCTAATAGATTTCTACATAATAAAATACATCCCTATGGCATGATAGGAAAAGCATCAACTTGCTCTTTAGCTGTAAAAATGGGAGCAGTACTTGGAGATTTCAGTGTAGCTCCTTTCATAATCACTTAATGCACTTTAAACAAATTGAAATAATTAGATTTTAAGACTTTAATTTGTCAGCTACAGCAATTTATTGTTCTTAGTAGCAAAGTTCCAGTCATTGATATATATCAACCCTATCTTTTTGGTGTCAAGGGGCTGATATTCCTGGTAAGGGTAATTTTGGTATAATGAAGAGATCAAATTACAAAGGTAACCTTGAAGTAAAGGAGAGTCAACAAGAGCAAGCTGGTACCTTTGAGAAAGAAAGGAAGGAGCGCCATGGCATTAGTCATGTATTTACTGAAAAACTAGGTATTTTCACAGTTTAGAAAAAGATAATTTTGAACTTTATTATGATCAACCAAATTTGTCCCTGAATTCATTATTTTGCTTCCTAGTTTTAGAATTAACCCAAATTTGATTAAAATAATTCACCTAATAAATATGAAAATTAGGCATATATTTGAATATAGCTAAAGAACCAATCTTTGTAACAACTTTTGAAGATGAAATTTTAATGTAATGTAGTTTTTGATAGTTGTGAACAATTATAAACTTTCCATTTTTGTGGTGCACAGTATGGCCACAATTGAAATATAACCCCTGGATTATATTCATGTAATGAGTAGGATTAGGGTAACAATCTAATTCACCCTTCAATTCATAAAATTTTAAAAATAAACAGATGCTGCTAGTAATTGTATGAGGATATCAAACATAGATCAGAGCTATCTCAGGCCTGCATTTCACACAGACTAACTCTGACAAACCCATGTTCTTAAAGGCATTTCTTGGAGGGCTGACAACAAAACACTGATGTCTCTCTGAAAAATGGTTTTACTTTAGTTGTCCCCTGAAATTCAGTTCATGGAACAAACAGCATGTTGTAAAATGTTCCTTGTTCTTAATTTATAGATGTCTTATTTAGTATTACATTGGTTTCAATTATTTATGCTCCTTCTACTTTTCAAAGTTTAGTAAAAATTGAGATTTTAGCTGGTAATAATATGTTCTTGTATATTTAATAGTAAAGATAGAATAATAAAATTGCTAACAAAATGCATGATTTGGAATATCTATTGGTGATATGCATATTAATTTATTAAATAAGAAAAAGTTAGGGGAATGCAAGATCATTCTTATGTTCCAAGTTGCTTTTAATTTACATGAATGTTTGCCAGAGTCATTTATTCAGGGAGTTGGTGTGATTTGCAAACCTACCTGGAAAAGCTCTTTTGGAAGTTCTACTAACTTATTTTCATAAACAGGATGAAGTTCTGTATTTCTCTCCTTGTAAAGAGGATGAATTTTTTTCACTCTACTTTTGGTTTGCTGTAGTGCTGTTCAACACAATATTACTCACAAATACATGATATTTATGGATTGAAAGGGGACAGCTTCTACCTGTTGTACCAACTGAAATTTAAAATAATTTACTTACTACAAATAAGAAGAAAACTACTTTGCTCACTCTTTGATGCTGGCCAGTTGACAGTTATTTTTCTCATTCTTTTCTAAGATGTAAACAGTGCATTCTATGAAACAATTCAATAAAAACCTAATGCAGAAAGATCTCCTGTCATTTCATAGGTGAAATCAAGAGCCCTGAAATCATGCATCAGCAAAATGTATTACAATTCTCTCCTCTTCACCTTCAGGAACTGCTAGTGAGGTGTAAAGGCATCAAGCAACAGATATCAATAAACTTTAAAAAGAGGAAACTCATAGGAAATAATAGTGTGCAGAGAACCCTTCATCCCTGGAAACGAGGTGCAGCTGGAAAGTGCCCACCCATCAAGTAAGGCACACTCGTGGAGAACCTGGCGCTAAACCATGCATAGACGACCGGCTTCTGGAAGGTGGTTTCCCACATAGGACAGCCGCTCCCTCATAGGAAATAATGGATAATTTATGAGTTAATATCTTATTTTTAAATCTAAAGGAAGATAAAATTTAAATTCTCGCAAACATTCTCACCACACGTGGAAGAACCACGGCTAGGACAGATGAAGAGACTGTATGCAAAGGGGCTGGGCCAGAACGGAAAACAGCGGTGTTTCACCCGTGTAAGACGTACAGCTTCTGCATTACTGTTTTATTTAGTGTTGACAATATTTCAAGGCATATACCATCATTGCTTCATTTAACCTAAAAAGAAAAGGAAGCTCAGAGATTGAATGGGTTTGCACAAAGAACTGAAAATAAACGAAAGAATTCCTGTCAACTATTAAATGAGGGAGCAGAGGCCCTGACGCTGTTCACTCTAGTCCAGGAGATGGAGAAACTGGCATGGAAGTCCAGCTCTCTTCCTTGCTGCTCCCCCCCCCCATACCCAGATATAGAGGTGAGGAAATTGAAGAAAAAAAAAAAAAGTCCGGAATTCACCGTTTTTTCTAATTTAAACATTGTCTTTTCCGCCATACTGTATTGTACCATAAAATCGCAAGGAGGTGACATCATTAAACTGGAAGTGAGCGAAGAGGTTCTTAATCTCCTGTGTGAATCAGTCCGACAGCATGATCTAGCTCTGAAACACTACTAAGCTTTTGAAATTGCCCAAATTAGGGATCACCAAATTTCGCTTTTAAAGGAAATGATGAGGAATATTTGAAGGTTTGCTGGTCACAGAGTATCTGTCCTAACAACTCAGCCCAGCCTTTGCAGTGGATATGGCTGTGCCAGTCTGTTAGTGTGTTTAAGGAGAGTGAACTTGCACCTTCGTGTAATTTTCTAATGCCGCAAAATGGTTTCTTTTGGTTTGTTTTGACTGTTCAAATGCAAAAAATAGTCTTGATTTGTGAGATGTATAATAAATAACCACAGTTCATAGATTCCTGATCTAGTCTGGAAAGTTGGCCAACCTGTGGTAGAGTGGACTGAGGACTGTCCCTACCTAGTCCAGGCAGCTCGTTCACCATCAGGGTCTGCCTGTCCGTGCCATACCTGACCATTCTGTCATCAGTCCTCAGGATCCTTTTGGTCCTTAAATTTTCAGGGTTCATTTTCTGCTTTATCTTCATACTTTGCTTCCTCGTACTAGTTTAGGTGTACTGTTGTTTTTGATGTTCTAGGGATGTGAGCTACATTAGGTTATTTGAGCTTTTTCTGTTTTTGCAAGGTGGTCATTCACAGGCATAATCCTCCCTCTTAGTACACTTTAATTCTGTCCCACATGCTGTCATATGTTGAATTTCTGAGGTTCTCTTATGAAATTATCTCTTCTTTTTCCACCAGAATCTAGAACTGCCTCTTAAAAAACAAATCTACATCTCATGAACTCATATTGAAATGGTACCTTGCTTCTGGTGAACAAAGCTACTATATAGAAAATGCTGGCCACATTCAAATATTTGCATTTTTATTCATTATTTAATGTTCTATTTTTTCACTTTCTACACAGTTGTCCTATAGAAATATAAAAATAAAATCAAAGTTGTGTTACATGATCTGCTATTATTGTATTGTTTTGTAATTTTACTTTAGCTTTTTTATTTTAAAGAGAATCAAAAAAGAACAATAGAAAAATACCAACAGCACACAAAAAATAAGCAAAAACAATACCAATGATACAGGGCTTCAGGACAAAATGGTAGAAATTAACAGTGGCTGTTATATTCCATATTGTTACCTTTAACAAGGTTGCTCAGATTACCAGATATAAGAATGCCAGATTGATCAAACTATTAAAGAGCATAAAAAATAAAAACAAAAAAATCATTACAAATGGTATAGTGTTTCACTAAACAAGATGGTAGAAATTCACAAATGGTTGTTATGTTCCATATTGTTATCTGAAAATTAGTTGTTCAAATTACCAGATATAAGTATGCAAAATTGTTCAAAAAATTAGGCATTATCTGTTCCTGTCAATAAACCACTGGACTTCAGCAATACAGTTATCATAGTTATCCATGTGTATATAATTTTCCCTTACTTCTGCCTTTATTTCTTTTCTCTTTTCCCATATGCACATTGTTCCTTTGTTTGAGCAATTTTTTTCCCTTTTATAATATGTATTGTATGTTTTGTGTTTTATTTAATCTTTCTGGATCTTAAAATAGGGAGACAATGTAATGTTTACACATGTGGGTCTGATTTATTTCACTTATGAATATGGTCTCTAGTTGCATCCATTTACCTATAAAGCCTCGAGTTTATATTTTTTTTATAGCTGAAAAATGCTCTATTGTATAAAAATATCACATCTTTTTATCCATTCCTCAGTTGATGGGCCTTTGGGCTGTTTCCAAGATTTAATATGACAGGTTGTGCTACTATAAATATAGGTGCCCATATATACCTGTGGTATGTTGTTTTCACTTCTTCTGGGAAAATACCCAGAAGAATAATTGCTGGGTTAAGTGTGACTTCTAATCCTAGTTTTGTGAGGAACCTCCACACTGATTTCCAACGTGGTATCACCAATCTACACTCACACCAGCAGTGGAGAAGTGTTCCTTTTTCCCTACAGCCCCATCCAGCATTTGTTATTGGTTGATTTCTTAATGGTAGCCATTCTTTCAGGGGTGAGACGGAATCTCAGTGTTGTTTTAATTTGCATTTCTCCAATGACCAATGATACTGAACATTTTCTCATATATTTTTATTCACCATTAGTATTTCTTCATGTGAGAAGTCTGTATTCAGCTCAGATGCCCACTTTTTTATTGGGTCTTTGAAATGTGGGAGCCTAATATTTTTAAATTCTTTTTATGTTCCAGAGAGAATTCCTTTGTCTGAGGGTCAGTTGGATAAATTTTTTTCCCAATGTATGTGTTTTCTTTTTACTCTCTTGGTGATTTCTTTTGACATGCAAAACTTTTCAATAAGATGAGATCCCAGTTGTTGATTCTTTGAAGTATTTTCCATGCAGTTTAGTTTTTTTTCATGAACTCTCCACCTACCCCTGTCTTCAAGATTTCTTCCTACTTTCTCTTCCATTAGATCTAGTGTTTCTGTTTTAATATTTAGATCCATTTTGACTTGAGTTTAGTGTAGGGTGATATTCAGGGGTCTAGTTTTAGTCTTCAGCATATGGAAAGCCTGTTTTTCCAGCACCATTTATTAAAGAGGCTGTCTTTCTTCCAGTGAACATGTTTGGCCCCTCTGTCAAAGATAAGGAGGCTGAGTGAGTTTATAGTTTTATCTGCATCTTATCATCTATTCCACTGATCCTCAGGTCTGTTTATTTTTTTCCCCAATACCTTGTTGATTTTATCACAGTAGCTTTGTAGTATAATTTCAAGTCAGGGGTTGTGATGCCTCCTGTCTTGCCTTTGTTGCCCAGGATTGCTTTTTCTATTTAGACCTCTTCTGATTCCAGATGAATTTTAGGAATGTTTTCTCTAGATCTATGAGGTATACCAGTGGAATTTTAATTGGGATTGCATTGATTCTGTACAATAATTTTGGAAGTATGGCCATTTTCACAATGCTGGTTTTTCCTATCCATGAGCAAGAAGTATCTTTTTATTTTCTGAAATCCTCTTTGATCTCATTTTTCAGAGTACTATAATTTTCACTGTGTAGGTTTTGTACTTCCTTTGTTAGTTTTGTTCCTAAATATTTCAATTTTTTTTACTTGCTATTATGAAAGGTGCAGTTTCGCTAACTTCTCTCTCAGGCTGTTTGCTGTTTGTGTACAGGAATGCTATTGACTTTGAGAGTTGACTTTGTATCCAGCTACACTACTGAATTTGGTTATTAAATCTATAAACCTTTTGGTCGAATTTTTGGCATCTTCTATGTTGAATATCATGTAATGAATAATAATTTCACTTCTTTCTTTCCTTTCCTTATTCCTTTTATTTCTCTCTCTTCCTAATTGCTCTGGCTAATATTTAACAACTACATTCAATAGGAGTGGTGACAGTGGACTATAATTTTATTTAAACCACACATTTTATCTATTTGCACAGACTGCTGAACTTGTCCATGAAACACAAACAAATCAACATCAGGCTGTGAGACTATTTTCTCAGACCACATGTTATATAAAATGTTCTGATTCTATCAGACTTCTCCCCTACTCCACGCCATTCCTGTCTAGTATAAGTGATGCGTTTCCCTAATGACAGACAATAGGGAAATACAACTTCTGATTCAAACTGGAAATTACTTGAGAAAGTTGTTTATGATTGGATAGAGGTTTTAAATCATTTTAGGAAAGATGATTCTAACTTGAGACATGATATACAAGACACACAATATGTGGTTCTTACCATATTTACAGAAACATCTTTCCTTAACCAGTTTCTTCCTGTGTAAAATCAAAATGGTACCACTATATTGTTCTCAGGTATTTATGGGACAGCAATTTGTTGATATGAATTCCTTATCAACTTGAAATCACTGTAAACAGAATACGTCCACTACATATGGAGAACTAGTAGGTAATTTTTGTGCTTCTTGTTTCATAACTTTTGTGCTTCTTGTTTCATTTTGATCTGGAAGCCACCTCTGGCAGCCCTCCCAGATTTTGTGGTAGGAGCACTGCTGTAGTGCACTTCTTTACAAAGAGCAAGGTGGGTTTGCAGCAGGCTACACGCGCAGGCTGGATATTCTGAGTATATCATTTACTACTTTGGTAGCTTAAATGCCACACAAGACTTTGAAACTAGATGGAGAGAGAAAATTCAGTTATAAATAATCAATTCAGTACATAGGCAAAAGTTTTAGCATCATGGCTTATTGCTAGAAGACACAGAATAAATGCATTAGATACATAGCATTTCTTTTATCATTTCTTTTAGCATTGTTTTAAGAACGCTAGTTCTTTTATTCGTATGTTTAATAAGCCATTGTAGCAGCTTCATATTATTCTCAAATTAAATTTTTCTGCCACTAAAATGCCTTTAAAACAATTGAGATATCAAGTGAAAAATGCAGAGATACAGTGGTACTTCAGTTCACAAATTTAATTCATTGCATGATTCTGGAAAAGGCCACGTTTTTGGACCTGCAGTAAAGCTTTCTGCAGTCGTGTTTGTCTTTGGGTGTAGAGTTCACGAACAAAAACAAAATGTTGCCAAAACCTTCTATTTGCAAATCAAGTTGCTCATAAACAAAAGTGTTTGATTCAGGAACTGAGGGACCACTGTAATTCCTTATGCTGTTCTTTTATATATGTATATACATATGAAGTGTGATCACAGGACACCGTATGTACTACAGTAACACACTCAGTGTTATTAATCCCCCTTGAAAATATCTCCTGCACTTCAAACACTCTATCATCCTTCTTGTTACTTTTCAAAACAGCTGTGAAATGCCTCCTTTGCATGTTTCGCTGTCTCAGAATTGACTCAAAATATTTACCTTTCAAGGTCAGTGAGACTTTGGAGAATGGCCAGAAGTCACATAGTGCCAGAGATTTGGTGAATAAGATGGATGAGCTGTGATATTGTTAGGTACGTGCCTCTTCTGCTGAGTGGATGGCGTTCAGCAGAAATATTCACTTTTTTAAAAATTACACTTAGTAAAGACACTCAGGAGAGAATTTTAAGAATTGCTCAAGAAACTGATGCAAACGATGAGACAAGTGCATTTGAAATGCAGGGGTAATTGGCAGAGTATTAATAGCAATATATTTTTACAATAAATTTTTAAACATTCACTGTATATTCACATTACATCTCGTAATAAGCTCAAATGAGTTCCATATAAAACTTACATTTATAGGCAAAAGTTGAGATCTTTGGCAATATAAACATTAACTCCTATGCATTTCTAAAGATCTAAGGAAAGGTTTTTATTTCATGAAAAGTTATAACAAACTTTCATAATCAGATGATAACAGGATAATAATAGTTATTACACCATGTATTGTTATCTTCACAGTGTTTACTCGGACTACAAGATACAAGCAAAATGATTCTTACAAAAAAGAAACAAACATCATAACACAAATCTTTTCAACCAGTAAGAGTTAAAATATGTAGGGCCACATAACATGCTGTGGCATCTGTCTCTAGGATTCCTAAATGTAAAATACAATTTTTATTGCTTTATTTCACAATTTCACTCTCTGGATTTTAGTTGCATAAGGTGAGTTAATTATTTTAACTCAGCTCATTGCCCAATGTCATCAATGGTCCATGCGAAGTCCCTCTTTTCCCTTAGTTATTTCTTCCTCTATGCCACATTTATTCTTGTTTGTCAAAATCATTATACTAATATTTTAATGTGTATTTTGCATGTGCATGTTTTCACAAATGTATATTACTTTTTTAATATATTTAATGTACTCAATTGGCTGGTATGTAACAGTCTGTCCATCCAACTATCCATCATGCATCCATCCACCCATCCACGCATCCATCCATCCATCCATATTTATCTCTGTGATCGGAAAGCATTTGTGCTTCTGCATTATGCACAGTGCCTCATCATCTGTATCTACCATTTCCACCCTGCTAGCTATTCCTTCTCTGGCTGACTGAAACTCCCTATTACTATCAGTATCTCTGTAATGCACATCTACAAACATCTCTCCTACGGCTGTGTAAGAAATTCTTAGAACCCTACACTAAAGAGCAGAATTCCTGGGCCATAAACCACACATAATTTTATTACATTGGGAAATGACAGTGGTCCTCCAGAATCAGTAGTACAGCACACATTCTCAACAGTGTCACATGAAAATTCTCATATCATTTGTCTATACCAACCCTTTGTATTATCCAGCTTTCTATTAATGTCGTTTAATAGATACAAATTATATGCCATTGCCTTTAAACTTGTCATTCTTTTTTTGCTAATGATTTTGAGGCCCTCCTTCTATATTTCTTAGTTTTGAAAATTTCTTGCACTATAAAATTTTATATATATTGGGGCTATTACTGATTTTCTGGAATCCTGTCTTTAGTTTTCTCTGCCACTGCAGAGCAAATACATTTGCCATATACATTTTTTTCAAGGTCGATTATAAACATAATACACTTTTACTATTTAAAAAGTGTTAATTTAATTATTAACTGATAAACAATGCATAAAAATTGCACATATTAATGGATTGTTCAGTGATGTTTTAATTTATGTATACATTTTACTATGTTTAAATAGTTTTAAATATACTTATCTCTTTAGAAATTTATTATTCCTTTATGGTATATACCTTTAAAATATTTTCTATTAGATATTTAAATTTTATATATTATTATTTTTTGTTTTGTCTTTTTGAGACAGGGTCTCACTATGCAGTTCAGGCCGGCCTTGAGCTCACTTTGTAGCCCAGGGTGTCCTCAAACTCACAACAATCCTCCTGCCTCAGCCTCCCGAGTGCTGGGATTACAAGGGTGTGCCACCATTCCTGGCTCTCATGTAGTATATTTACTTTTGTATTTCGATTTATGGCTGTGGATATGAAATTTTAAATGATTCTTTATTATGATAAAAATGCCTTCAGATTATATTTTATATTATTTTCTATGGTTCCTTTTAACATTTGGCATTTCATTCTTTAGGAATCATCGTTTTCATGCATTGCTGGAGAATGACCCAGTCTTATTCTTCTCCATAGGATGATCCAATTTTTCTAAGACTGTACTAACATTTATCTTTTAGTCCATGACCTTTGGTGTCTGATTATTATGAATGAAGGGTGTGCAAAGTCACAGCTTTGTCCCCTCTTTACACTAGGGAACTATGATCCTTCTTTTATGTCATTCCACATTATTAGTACTGCTTTCTAGTCCACTTAATTATCTGGTTGGCCAGTGTTGTAGATATAGAAACACCGAATGGCCATTTGGTCCAAACTCTTACCCTTTTCCAACCCTTTTTGTACAATCCCGAAGGGTTACCTACAACTTCTGTTGACATAGCCCTCTTCAAGCTAACTCAGGTAGCCAGTTCTAGTGTCATTTATAGCGCTTCATTCATGACCTTTACTATTTGAAATGAAATGTATTTTTCTCTATTCCGACATTTTGCCAATTGCTAGTCCTTTTGTATCAGAGGAAAGAAGATATTTAATTTAGTTTCATACTTCACAATTCTGCAGTTGTTGTGGAAATGTATATTGTCTTTTTTATAATTTTAGTATCCACACCTTCTTAATGTCTTCCTGTGCCATGATGTTTTGAGATTTCTCAACATTAGCTCTCTTTCCCTGTGTACAGTCCTCTTAGTCTTTGATCTTTTGAAATATTGGACTGATAACTGGATAACAAATTATCCAGGCATGGCTCGGTAAACATAGAGATAGTGAAACCATAGTTACTTTCCATGTAGGCACGAATGAGCAGTTGGTGTGTGTCCTTTTTATGGCTTACACGGTGTCACTCTTTAAAAGGTAGCACAGTTTGGAAAATAGGTAAAAATGCACCCATTTACCAGCCATCAGCACTTGAATGACTGAATATTTTAAGAGGAAAATATACAGCACTATATTTGAAGGCAATTACATTTATTATTTTAAAAAGCTTCTTTCCATGACCTGACTTTGGCCTTGTTACTTGTCAATATATACACATTGAGATCCACCATTTCTGTGGTGAGACATCCCAAAACTGCCTTTAAAATATAGTAAATCTGCTACTGAAGTTTATTTCACAGGAGATCTAGTTTCTTTGGGCCACTGTAAGTCAAATTGGCCATAATAATGCCCTGCCATGCCTCCACTATTTTTAGACAAGATTGCCTCACACATCATTCGGCTCTCAGCATGGAAATATCTGAGGAAGTCCTAGCAGGATGATTTGCCTCCTCCAGGGAAGGATGAATAATAGTTTAAAGACCAGTGACAAGCACCATGCTAGGAGAACCCAAGGTGTGACAAACCCTGTCAGCCACGTGACGTACTACTGCAGCGCTCTCAGCTCACCTTCAATGCACTATTAAAGGATTAAATGCATCACCTCCTCATGCAAATTCCAGCTGTGTACTGAAATCCACAGGACAGACCCAGACACATCATGGTAAATGGTGCTCAGTAAAGAGATTCACTGCTATAAGTTTTCTTATCTCTTTCCTTCATATATTCTTGTTTAACTTGCTTGGAAAATAAATACATTCTGAGTTGAGTCCTGACATATTTACCTGTATAATTTCTAGCCTACTTTGACAAGCTGTCTTTAGGTTGTGTTTGGATGCTCTAAGCAATGTAGCTGAATGCATTTTGAATCAGCTTAGAAATCTGTTGAGCCTTGTTTGATTGTATAGTAACGTAATTTGCCTCATCCCTGTAAATGCAAGCTGAAAGTCAACTCCTTCATGAGGCATTTCACTTCGCTGGAATTAATATTCAGCCTTTCTGTTCTCTCCTCAAAGACAACTCTCATGGTCATAGCATTCATTCATTCAAGATACGCTGGACCGCTCATTACAAGCAATGCCTGTGTTATGTACTAAAATACACAGTTGAAAAACAAAACATACTATTGTTTCAAAGATAGCCAAGCTGTACTTGTGCAGAAAGACTTGTATCCTGTAATTATGACCCAGTTGGTGCATACTGTAATGAGGGAGACGAGCATGGGATGAAGTTTTCCAGGGAAGTGATCAGATTGCTTTGATTTTGGAACAGTGAAGTGTTGATAGATAAGATGCTTCACTGGGGCTTTGAGGGAAGAGTTCTCTTGCAAGGATTTATTCTATGCATGAACCTCTCCAGTGGAATGTTGTGTTTCCCAGGCTAAAAACAATAAGTTGATTATCTTTGAATTACCTGTGCTGGGGACTAAACTGGTATGTGGTGAATACTCAAAAATATTGGAATAATGTGTCGGTACTTGTATCAAGGAATGAGTCTACTTTAATTGTAAATAGCAGGTAAGTTACCTTTAATAATATCTCTTCTACATATCCCTATGGATTATAACTTGTCATTTTAAATTGTCACTAAAATATAAAATGGGTAAAGTAAGGAAAGTGTTGAGTGGTGCATATGTTTAGGATCAAAAGTTCTAATAAGGTATTTTTTCTACCACTTCTCCCTTGCTGATCCTGGTTTCTCAGGAATATTTTGAACTGTACTTAATCATGAAAGATTTTCATATGGGCTTTGTTTTCTCAGGTGGCAAAAACTTCGTGATTTTCCTTCTAATGTAACCAACCATATTTTTTCTAAGAGTTTAGGTCATTTGTGTGTTTAGATTTCAAAAGAGCATTTCATTATTGATGCTCATGCCACTGTCCTGGTTATCATCTTTTAAAATAGTACAAATAACCCAGATTCTATGCTATCTGGATTATTTTAGTCCTATCGTTTACTGACTATAAAACTTTCAAAGAGAGTGCATGACAGATAAGTAAAATGTGCTACTAGCGGATCACATCATATTGAAAGCAGATACATAGACTCAGGCAAACGTTATATGCCACAATGTGAATTAAGATGAATAATATCAATAAGAATGAAAATGGGGAAAGGAAAATTAAAGAAAGAGGGATGTTGGGGGAAAAAGGGGATTTAAGCATCTTGCTATGTACATGTACTCACTCCCCAAGCTGACTGGAAACTGTGTGTACTGCAAACATACACCAATTTTAAAAGAGAAAGAAGAAACAGTTTAACTGAATCAGAAGTTTTAAGTTATCTTATTAAATCCCTCTAGTGTCTTTTAATTTTTCATAAATTAAGTAGCTTCTTGACAAACATGAATCAAAGGGAAAGCAAAAGTTTTAAGAGGAGGAGGCCAGCAATGATAGGAAATGTCAGACATTTTGATGCTGACACACGGGGAAGAGGACTGGGGAGATGAGGAGTAACGTGAAAAGCCCGATCCATCTAGCTACTGAAACAGCTGACATGTAGACTACACATAAAGCAAAGTCTCTGCCAAAGAGAGGAAGTGAGAAAGATGTATGCATAAAAATATTTCAGGATGAGTTCATTGATAAAAGATACAAATCAAGCGTGCCATTTTCATCATTTTTGACATGCTAGTATACCTAAGAAAGTTTTCTTTTGAAAAGCACAGTATAGTTGCTAGGCTCTGGCAAACTACATAGTTTTGGACCGCACTTCTGGAAATTTTATATCTCTCCTAGAGCTGCGTTAGTGATTTGGTGGTTGTTTGAGTAGATAGAGCCTTAACAGAACTCTGAAATAGTTTCTCCCTCTGTACCATATGAAGCCAGTAGAGTCAAACATGTTCCGTGAGTTTCAGGATTGGTGCATATGAAATCACACTGATCCTTAGCCAGTGTCAGGTTACTACAGTGGCAGAGGAAATAGATCACTCTCCTCCTCTACCATGACCTATCTCTTCTTCCTTCCCTCCTTCCTTCCTTCCTTCCTTCCTTCCTTCCTTCCTTCCTTCCTTTCTCTTCCAGCTTCTTCTCTCTCTCATTCTCTGTCTCATTCTAGTCTCTCTGTCATTCTCTCCTCTCTGTCTCTCTCTCCTTCTCTCTCTCTCTCTTTGAATGGTGCTGACACACTGGTTTGGGTTAACTCACATACACATTACATAAAAATACAGATCCCACACATCAATGACTGAAAAAAATTAATAAGCACCACTTCTACATCTGTTCATATAGGTCAGTGGTGGTGAAACTATGGCACACATGTTTTTTTTCTTTTAATACAAAAGATGTTAATGTATGAGTGTTTTTTTCCTGAACTAAAACCTCAGTATTTGGGTTTAATTGCAGTATTGGCACTTTCTGATAAGTAAGTGGATTTTGGGTTGCATTTTGGCTGCTCATTGCTGAAAGGTTCACAATCACTGTTCTAGGTCTTTTTCTATAAATGGTTACACTTCTAATGAGTCGGTTAATTTGTCACAATTTGAAACTCAAATTGTTTTGCAATGTCATGGAAGCTTACAAAAGTATGCACTGCAGGGTGATCATATTGAACTGCTGATGAAAGGGCATGAATGGCAGAATTCTCAGCTCACAGGACAAATTCTTTTGTACCAGCACCTTTTTGTAAGCACTTTTTTTTTAACTGGTCAGGTGTTAAGTTTGGAGGTGCTAGAGTAATTTCAAAACCTACTGTAAAAATCTCAATTATGTGTCCATAAAGACACGGTTAGATTTAAGATTGTAATTAAAATTGGAATTGAATGAAATAGATGCTCGTATAGCCCTCAGTTATGTTCCAATGCACTATTACTTTGGTGTGTTTATTTTAATCTTCCTGCCATGGTACCAGTCACTATAATGTGTGTGTGCAGGATTTAGAACACTTGGTTTCTCTGGAAGAAAAAAAAAACTTCAATTTAAGACTGGAATAGACAAGAGAATTCCCTGAAGCAAGTGGGATGTAGTGAGCAGTAAGTAGCTTTACCACCCTTAATAGCACGCACCACGACGACCTCTAGACCAATGGGATGGCATGGCGCAAACTAACAGCCAGCCTTCTCATGGATGCAATATATGCCCTGTAAGACCAGACTAAGTACAAGAAATGTTGAAGCACTGACACAGATGAACCTAAAATCATGCACATTTCAACCTTCAGAGTTCCCAGAAGCCACATTGCCTCAGTAAAATTACAAATGAGGTCAGAGTTATGTCACAAGCACATCTCACCTGAAGAAAAACCAGCTCTGATCTGATCCAGGCTATGATTCCATGCATGTCTAGTGACTTGAGGAAATGTCACCACGAGTAAAATCGCCAGGCATGTGACTTTTTTAAAAATCTAAAGCAAAGCAGATCAACTGCCCATAGGAAAACAGAGCTAAGAGTTTCACAAGTATAAGCTATAACTTACAGAAGAATATTCACTCTCTGTTGTACTCTATGGACCTCTAAAAGTATATTTTTAATATCTACTGATGCTCGTCTTTTGCCTGCTTGGCATTGATTTTATTTCGCTGGTTGCTGTAAGCATTTATGTTGTTAAAACTGGGCAACAGCAAGGTCAGCCTGGTAACGGGGTCAAATTGTGATGCAGTGCCGGTAAGGGAGCTGGGGCAGTGAACACTTCTCTAAGCCCAATGGACAAATACAGTGAATGAGTGAGAACATAGGGAGAGTTAACTTTACAAGTAACTTTAGTTGCACTAACATGACATTCTACGAAATACTTCAGGGAAATGAAGGGTTGACATGTCTATTGTGCTATACTTTTACACTTGTTGCCCAATATTCATCATCTTCACCAAAAATATATTTTTCTAATGCATCAGAAAGTATTGTCCTACAGCAACATGACAAAATGATTTTAAAGAACAAGTAAACACACTTACACTCTAGCTAGAATCAGAATGTGAAGAAATAGAGATCTATTGACTGTGGGTAAAGGGTAAAGCATCCATTATTTTTAAGATACAGTAGCCAATTCAATTAAATATCACTTAGAGGCCTTTCTTTTGAGACCAGCCTTTTTATCTCTAACCTGATCTTCTTCCACAGTGTCTGAGTTTAAATTGCTTATTGACGCTAGGTATGATAAAGGTCGCAGCCAGTACATATGCTCTACTTCATATTGTACATCATGCAGGTCTAACGTTTCTGACCAAATCCCAAGGGAATGGATGTTTGCCACAAATCCCTGCATTAGGAAAGTAATTGGATTTGTTGGACTCTGCAATATATAATTATTTGAAGGTCAAAGCAGAAAGGCCAAGTCCAAACAAAAGAGGTGCGCCTAGTGAGATATTTACTTTCTTTCCAGGATGGAGTCTTTCTATAAAATGTTATTTTCAATACTTCCACCAAGATCTTGCACTTGCAAAAAGAAAATCTTCAAGTTTTTCTTAGTTTTAGACAAATTTATTTCTACATGGGTAGGAAGGATGTGGCCAGAAGACAATGACTATGTATTTATGAATGGTCTAACTGTATCACATCTTTATCCAATTTTTCAAAGAATAAAAGCAATGATCTCTTTTTAATTTATTTATTTATTCTAGTTTTTAAATTAACAAACACACTTACATTGATAAAATAACACAAGGACAATACAAGCAATCCTGAAATTCAGACAAGGTGATAGAAATTAGCAATGGTTGTTGTATTATATATTGATACCTTCAAAATGGTTACTCAGCAAAACAAATATAGCTGATTTAGGACTATGGGACCTCATGGAAAATAATATTGTTGCAAACTTCCCTGGCTAAAATGGGAAAACCACATAAAGTTCCGGGATACTGTACACCAGGGCCATTTTTATTAGCTTCTGAATGTTTTGAGTGTGTACTAAGCTCAAATCACAACTTTGAACACCTCAGCCATACTTCTTTAGTCAATGTTATAGCTCCAGAAAGGACTTACAATGATTCTCTTATCTTCTTCTGCAGAAATAGATTCAGAGTTTAAGTGTCTTGCTGAGGTCACTGTAATGGTTAATACATTGTGTCAACTTGAGAAGTTTACAAGCTTAACTAAGTGACTCAGCAGGGGGCCGGGTCCTCGCTTGCTTTGTAAACATCCTGATCCTGTGCAGTGGCCCGAAATGAGATGGTGTGAGTGTGAAACACCCCCTGGGAGGGGGCGGCCTGCTTACAATATAAGGGAAGAAAAGGGGCTTGCTCCCCCGCCCTTTTTGCTCTTGTTGCGTTTGCTGGCTTCTGCCGCCTTGAGGTGCTGTCCCTGTGCGCCTGCCTTAGAGACAGCACATTATGGACTGAAACTACTACAAACTATGTGCTAAATAAACCTTTCCTTCCTTAATTTTGGGCCTCAGCAACCAAAGAAAAGTAAGACAACTAAGACAGTCACATAGCTAGAATAAGCTCAAGATTAGAATCCAGGATATAAATTCGGATCTTCCAGCGGACTGCCTTCTTCAACTGATTTCCGACTCCCACCTCTACTGCCCTCAGCATTTCCCCCACGTGTGGTGTAGAATGGCCAAGAAACACACCCCTTTCTAATATTCATACAAGAGAACTAGAGCCAGAATCAGCAGTCAGAGATATTTGCTTTTCCCTTTGTATTTTACCAATCACAACAAAGGTCTACATGGTTTTAACTACGATGTCTTGACAGCTTCCGTTTTCCCAGCGTGAACTTCTCACTCGTTCCATCTCATCGCACATAACTTCATACACCCTGCACACCTTCCGACAGACCTCAAGCACTGCGGTGCTGCCTTAGTTACCTCTTCATCCAGGAGCTCTGCAGGTATATACCTATCACTGTTTAATTTTTATTTTTTTAGTCTATATTTGCTGTGCATAATGAATACTTTCATCCTGGGGAGTTGGTACACAGACATAACACATCTTAAATGCTATGCCTTTCATTTTTAAAGCAGCCCTCCAAGTGGGTACGTGGTAAACCAGCGGACTGAGTGAAAAGTCACCTGAAAAAGGTACAGGAGGCAGCTGGACAAGACACAGATCTTTGCTCTGATATTTCTCTGCAGAGTTTAAAATAAGTTAGCTGAGAACCAATCCTCCTGTTTCAATCCATTTTTGCACATCTTCCCAGCTCACCCCGCTTTCTCAAAAGCAATAAAATTTTTCCAGGATAATTTTTGCATTTGTCAAACACTTTCCAAAATACCTCTCATAATAAAATCATCATACAGGCTGGGGCTAGAGTTCAGTGCCACGAGAACCTGCCTAGCAAGCGCAAGGGCCTGAGTTCTATTCCCAGCACCAAAAAAATCGTCATACAGCTCTTAAGGCGCTAACATGTTCAAACACTTCTCCATTATACAACAGTTTTTTTCACATCTCCTAAATGAATAGGATTTCTCCAAAAGTCGTCATTATAGTATTTTATAAATGTGTTCAAAATTTTATTTATTTCCCTATGGTATTTTATAAATAAATTCAAAATTCTAGGTAGAATCATAGGTCTTTTGACTGTAAATATCTACTTGCACTATTGAGTTTTCCTCATTTGTTTGTTCAGTCACGGAATATAGTTTCAAGGTTGACCTCAAATGCATTCATTTCATCCATCACAAAAACTTGACTGTATTTTTTTTACCTTAAAATATAAAATAGTAACAGCATATAAGGAAAGTGTATTGTTATTGTTAACCAAAAAAATATGGATGTAGGTATTAAAATGTGGTATACATTTTTTCCACAAGACTGTCTTTAAAGATCAAGCTTTTGAAAGCAATCTTTAGAAAACAATCTCTGGATTTTCTTTGTAATTCTCATTGTCACCTTTACAATTTTCTCTCAGACAGTACCAATTTTATGTTAAAGCTTTAATCAATATTTCACACAGTGAAATCTTTTCCTTTGGCACAGTAAGATATCAAAGCATCTTTTTTTCTTCCTGAGACATCAGCTTGAGCAGCAGTGACAATGGATTTTGTGGAATTTGGAGATACTGTTCCTATGAAGATTAGATCAGACACCATGGGAATTCCTTTCCATGGGTATAGTTTTTAAATAAGCATAAGCAATACACAAAATTTCATTCTAAAGGTGAGGTTTTTTTCTCTGAGGAGTCACTCTCACTGATCATATTCTATTCCATTACTTTAAAAACAATGTACAGCTGTACAGTCGAAAATGGACCTGGATATATACTTATCCAGGTCTTTTTTTGCTTTCATTTATTTGCAAAACCTATAGCAAAACTTTGTCCTTAATAGATACTCTCTAGCATATATTATATCTATTATTCTATTATATATAATATAATGTAAACTATATTATATTTTATCTTTAATATATGTTCTGCAGTCAAATCACATACACAGTTAGATACTGCAGGTGAGCAATTAACCCTTTCCCAGTACTAACTCTTTTCATATTAAAAAATAAAAATAAGAAAAAGAAAAACAGAATTATTTCCAGCTGTGCTACATGCAGAAGTATCAAACTGAGTTTGTGTTTAAGCCAAAAAGTAATGCTCTTTCTTTCTCCTGTTCTTACCATGTTTCAATATATTGTATTGGCTGTTGCTTGTTAGATTTGTCCCATCAGAATTTTTTATCTTTTAAGATACTGAGCAAAGTTATGATACATGGCTTGGCAAGCGTCTGATGTCAGAATTTTGTGGGCTTGAATTCTGTCCCTTCTACTTATTAGCTGTGGGAACTAATATGTTGTTTTCCTTATGACCAACAGTGTCTGACTCCCTGGCAAGCAGAGGGACTTGATATAAACCACATAAGCACTTAACATTGTGCCTGATGCCTAGTAATTATTTAATATATGCTAGCATCATTGTTTTTCTGCAGTAAGTCTGATGTATAGATAAAATATTTAAATAAAAACAGCTCCTACTTATTTACAAGAAAGAGAATTTTTAAAACTTTATCACACTTTTCTTAAATTTATATCTTTTTATTTCAGTACCGGGGAAAGACGGGATGACCTTAGCACTAACTTACACCCCAGCAGGTTTTTAAAAATTATTTTGCATTTCTATATGAGGTTTTTCCAAGCTGCTAAATTGTCCAGGCTGGGCTCCAAATAAAGATCCCCTTGCCTTAGCTTTCCAGAGTGCTGGGATTATAAGTATGCACCACCATGCCCAATTATATTTGAATATTTTACTAGCTTTCTTCCAGTGATGTCTAGGAGATAAAATAACATTATTCCCTAAGAGTAGACAGTGTTTGGGATAGAACTAATTGTGACCTCCTGGAGGAACATTTTAAATGTGGATTCTTTTTTACACAGTCAATATTTCCTTAGTATTAAGTAGCTTCATATTTTTAGGATTTCAATGTTCTGTGATCAGCCAACCAGATGTTCTTTGTAAAAATATTATCAAAGCTGGTAGAGTCCAGGAAAAATATATCATTAGGATATGATGGCAATTTGCTTGATTCACCTAACAGCGTAGGCTCTGTTAAGGGAGGCAGCGACTGTGCCTGTTATTGATGGCTTTCTGGAGGCCGCCCTGCTTTAGAGGGATTCGGTAAGCACAAGATGAAGTCATTTTTCCAAGGTTTGGCCCGTTGCCTTGCATTCTCTTTACTCTGACCATTCAGATGGTGGGCGCTGGTGGGTATGGAAGGAAGGGCCATGCTGACATGAAAAATGGGGTTAATGAGCCACAAAGATGCATAATCCAAATAAAATCATTCCAGCAAAGCAGAGTTGGCATCTCTTGCTCCGTGAACAATGAGCATGCGTGCCAGAAATTAACCAGCTTTTAAAATTTTAATTAATTTGAAATGTTAAGTGGATTTTAGGTGTTTACTTCCCTGGTGAAAACTGGAGAGAAGTAAATCAGCAACAGAATTTCTGGGAAAAAGGATTTTTCTGCACCCAGGAATTCTCACACATAGGAAAGCCTTAGGGTCTAAATTATTTATTTGCATAATCCTATATGTAAATGACTTTAGGCAATAATTTTCAGCACAATCATTCAGAAAATATTCAGGCGAGCTAATAGTATCCTAACTGTATGAATGAAAGAATATTTATTTAGAAAAAGAAAATACATAGCAAGTATTCAAATAATTCCTTGTTCACGGAGAAGGAATGAAAGGGTGTTTTAAGTAGAATTCCCTTCTTCTTCTCTGTTAGTCCTAGCATTTGCTCCTCTATGCAAATTATAACATCCCAAATACACTTTTCTTCTCTGTGTGAAAATATTTCTAGAGCAGGACCTTCTGTATCCAGCAAAGGTTTCAGCCTGTGGATTTTCCTAGAGTGGGCCCTGCCTTTAGTTGGAAAGCAGTCACCTGTGGCAGTGGATTAATTCCCACCAGTTCTATTCAAAGAGAAACTTCCTCTCTATTTTTAATCAAAATTTTAAAATAAAGTAACAAGCTAAGAGTAATCAGTGATTAATTTCTTAAAATGTCTCCACCATTTTGCCCTCATTTGATATCTGCAGGACAGCAGGTTGAAGAGCGAGCCTCTCAGGGGAACCATAGGCAACTTGATGCCACAGGTGTTGGTACCCGCAGAGGTGCACAATTGCTCTTTGCGATGCTGCAGCGTACCTGGCGCTTTCCGACTGCAAATCTTCTGTCTCCCTGCGGTGCCTATTTTTAGAGAAATGTTGCTAAAGCTTGCAGCCTAACTGTCTGTCATAGAGCTGCCCTGGGTTAAACTGAAAAGCTCTTTCTCCTCACTGGCAAGCATGTCACATTGCTTCAGTCTAGGAGTAATATCGTTCAACCACTGTCCGTCAGGTCCTGGAAAATAATGCTACCTATGGACTTAGCTTATGTGGTGAATCAGGTTGTTCTGTCTTCAACCCAAAAAGACTTGAAAATATGCTTACAATGAATTGCTGAGGAAACTGTAAAAATTCTTTCAACATCTTTGAAATAATATTATGATTTTTATCTTTGAAAGCGTCCTGCTTCAGAAATGAGAGAATATCTGATAATCAGTAATGAGCAGAGGACAAGTGTACAAATTTCTGATATACAATGCATACATTAAAGCGTATTGGCACCTGCTCTGTGCATACATGTGGTGACGTTGCTGTTGGTGTTGGAAACAATACATTGCTGTTGTTTTCCAAAGTCATACTTTGTGTCTTTGTAAAATAAATCACAATTCAAAAAGTTATACATATGCATGAAGTTATGTGATGTCATGTTCAACAAGAAAGTTTGAAATGGACATTTAAGAATTCATTTGTTGTTTTGTGTTATGTGTTGTTTTAAGGTATTTCTTCAGCTTTCTGCTGAGAGCAGAAGTTGCCACTCCCTAGACCTGGCACTGCAGAAAATTCAACATTTCTTGGGTTTCCAGTGTGCTAAAGTCTGGCAAAATTTAAGTATCTCTCAGCTTTTCTTCTACTTCTTCTGGAAATTGGAGTGCTTCTGTGAGTTCCAGGTTAGTAGACTAGCTGCCCTCCCAATTTCTTTAAATTGTAAATAAGGTTTCTATTTTTATGGGCATCTCTTCACTCTTGTGGGAAGCTGAATGAATCTAGAGAGCCTTTAGTAGAGGTGGGCCTATAATAGTGTTATAGTAAATAAATCTTGCATATTAAATGTTATTTAGTAACTATTAAAGGAAGTTCCAAGTATGTAATATGTGTACTTTTGTATCTTGCTTGTTCCAATGTTTTTTTGAAAATGGGCACCTTTGGGTTATTCTACAAATTCCCCAAAGTTTCAGTATGTTAAATATTATTCAAAATATTTGTGTAACTGAGGGGTGTAGGTGATTATTCATCAGTGTGCGATGTTGAATTTTTATATTTTCTTATCTGAAAAATATGATGGTTGAGTATTCCTCCTTCCCATAGTTGGGGCTGCTTCACTGGAAAGTCTCCATTTCTCCTGGGGCATAGATTGCCCTGTACCTTGTCTATGTTCAGGCACTGAATTGGCACTTTAGTGCATACTACTTCGACATACTACTTACTCTGGGGTCAGGGACAGTGTCTCTCTTGTTTAGCAGTCTATATCCTAGAGCTGTGCGGATCCTGGTGCATAGCACCCACTTAAAGACTAATTCTGAATGAAACCGCAAGGGAAACACTTCAAAGAATCAATAATTGGGACCTCATCTGACTGAAAAGTTTTTGTACATCTAAAGAAATCACCAGCAAAGTAAAAAGAAAACCCACAAATTGGGAAAAAATCTTAGCAGTCTGTTCCTCAGACAAAGGTCTTTTATCTAGAACATACAAAGAATTAAAAAACATGTACCTGTCCAAATTCAAAGACCCAATCCAGAAATGGGCATCTGAGATGAATACACACTTCTCAGACAAAGAAATACAAATGGCAAATAAATATATGAGAAAGTGTTCCACATCCTTAGTCATTCGAGAAATGCAAATAAAAACAACATCGAGATTTCATCTCACCCCAGTAAGACTGGCCAGTATGAAAAAATCATCCAATAACAAATGCTGGTGAGGCTGTGGAGAAATAGGGACTCTATTACACTGCTGGTGGGAATGCAGACTGGTGCAACCACTATGGAGAGCCGTTTGGAGATTTCTCAGCAAACTAGGTCTAGAGGTTCCATTCAAACCAGCTATTCTTCTTCTGGGTATTTTCCCAGAAGATCTGAAAACATCATATCACTCTGATATATGTGCACCCATGTTTATAGCAGCACAATTTGTAATAGCTAAAATGTGGAAGCAACCCAAGTGTCCACCCACAGAAGACTGGATTAAAAAACTGTGGCATTTTTTTTAATTTAAAAAAATAAAAGCACAAAAACATTAACAAACAGGCACAAATTAGCATAAGAAATAGTACATTCAAAACTGATTTACAAACAAGGTGACATGGACTCAACAATGGTTGTTGCTTTACCTATTGATATCTTCGAAGTGTATATACATGAACACAGATACAGACATGCGAAACTGGTCAAACAATTAATCATCTCAACAACAGAAAAACACAAAAAAACAGAAAACAAAAGACAAAAAATAAAATAAAATAAAATAATAAAAACCAACAATAGTTGCTGCTTTGCATATTGATATCTTCGAAGTGTGTGCTCAGGATAACTGTGGCATTTTTATATAATGGAATATTATTCAGCTATAAAGAAAGACAGTTTGGGGGACTTTTTAGGCAAATGGTCAAAATTGGAAACCATTCTCATAAATGAAATAAATCAGCGGTATATGAGCAGGCAACATATTGTGTCACTGGTGTAAGAAGCTGAGGGTGGGAATATAAACTAAGAGACATGAATGAAATCTGTTCAAAAGCAAAGAACAGATGCAACAAGGGAAAGGAGAAAAGAAAGAGGCAAAAATGTATGTATGTATATATGTTTTTTTTTTCTGGTTCCAAACAAGAAGTTTATTTGCACACATAAAACAAGGCCCATGTGCGTGGGAAGGCACTCGAGGTCCTCCGAAGGGTCTCCCTGGCCACAAAGAATCCATAGAACTAGAAACTTCCACTGCCCCCCACCCCAACTCCCAGTCAAAAGTAATCAGGACTCTTGAAAAAGGTCCCATTCTCTTCCCCCAATAAAACCCAAATGAGCAAGGATGAGCCAGCCCAAGGAAGATGACTGTGAAAGCCAATCGACTGTCAGGCAGGGAGGTGACAGACGACCACTCTGTATGTATATATGTAGATACATATGTGCAGGAGGGCTAACATGGTTCTACTATTGTATTATTTCACTTAATGCTAAGGAATAGTTGATGACAGGTTATACGATCAATCTTGTATGTCTGTATGTGTTATCCTGAGCATACACTTTGAAGATATCAATATGCAATGCAGCAACTATTGTTGGTTTTCTGTGGCTTTGTCTATAATTCAATTCTGATCTTACTGTTATTGTACTACTTTGTGTCTCTTTGTTAATGCTTTCCGGTTTCTTTTCTTTTTTCTGTTGTTGATGTAGTTCTTTTTCTATCACACTTTAAAGGAAGGGAAAGAAAGGGAAAAAGGGAAGACAGGAAAAAAATATGTAAGAAAGTAAGTATGTATGTACAGCATATCTTACATAGTTGTACTACTGAACTAGGTCACTTCATAGTAAGGAATAGTTGATGATTAATTGATTGATCAATTTTGCATGTCTGTATCTTTGTTCCTGAATATATACTTCGAGGTTATCAATTTGTAAAGCAACAACCATTGTTGATTCCCTGTCACCTTGTCTGTAGATCAGTTTTGATTGTATTACTCTTATGCTACTTTGTGTCTGTTTGTTAATATGTCTTCGTTCTTTTACTTTTAAAATAATAAAAAAAAAAAAAGAAAAAAGACTAATTTTGAGTGAGGAGATAAAAAATGAGTGCTTTGCCTTCCCAGACCTGCCTGTCGACAAGTAGATGCCGAGGCTCTGGTCTCGCTTCAGCCCCTGTGCCCCGCGCCGGGATATTTGATTGTCGCTCTGGAAGGAATCCTATTCTCGTGTTCCCTTTCTCGAGTCGTCAGCCAACACAGTGTGTACATTTCCGCTACCGCGACATAGCCGCTAGCAGCATCCCTGCCCGTGGCTCTTGGAATCTACACGCGAAGATCAAATAAATAACTGGACAGGCATCATTGCTGTCTAATCAGAGGCCTTCCCTTTTTTCTTTTTAAACAGACAGATTTCTCCCCCGTACCCAAAGTGTCCCCTCTCAGGCAGAAAAGATGTATTTTCCCTCCCTTCCCTTTTTCAGTGTTGCGAAGTGAAATTCTCAAACTCTTCTTTTCTCATGTCTTCCGTTTTTCTGTAAAAGAAAAAAAAAAAAAAAAACCTTGCACCTCTGGTTGTATACATGCTGTAAGTTATCATACAAGGATATCAATGGCGGAAATTTTCACACAATTATATTGCTACTTCTGTTTCTCTGGAATCTTCATTCTTTGAGTTTTTAATAAGCACGCATTCTTTTATTTAAAAAACCCTATATCCATATAAAATAAATGTTCAGCTCATAGCTAAGCTATGCTCTGCCCCTACCCCAGCTACACATCCTTTACCTTGTCTTGGCCACCAGCCAGGTGCACTTCCTTGAAGAGTATAGAGCCTGGCCAAGCACTTCCGTAGCTGCCTCTGTTTCTAATATTATCGTAGGTTGCTTAGTAGCCATGTTCAAGATCTTATCGTTTCTCTAATCTTTACCTTACCTCTAGTGATACCCATCTTCTTTTCCTTCCAGTTACTCACTTGGTAAGACCACGGTCGGCATCTTCTAACATCAGCTTCCTCTGTGATACACAGGGAATACTGTGTCCTTGATACAGTGCAACCTCCCTCCTTTCTATTCTTACATACTCACGGTTTTTTCTTACACTGAATCTTTGACTCCAACAAGATATCTGGACTTTTCATTTCTGGTCTGTGTAATCAGACCATAAAATCTCTAGCCAGGCTTACCTGAGTTTGAGTCTTAGATGTTCTGGCAATTGTATGTATTATTATTATTAGTATTGTGTTTATAATATTATATTTATTGATCAATACATCAACCTTTCCTTTCCCAGTTCTTTTACTATATGTAACATGAAAATGTTAATAACAGACCAGTTGCATTATACATTCCAATATATATATTTCAATTATATCTTCTTTTTCCTACAAATAGCTGCTTAAACCTGATGAAATCACACTTCCAAGTGAGAATTAATAAAAATTATAATATCCATATTACTTGAGACCAAATAATACAGATAAACTATACTAATCTTTTTCTGACAGTTTTCAGCAATTATTTTAATACTTGCCTTTTTTTGTAAATTAAAATCTTACTATATTCAGATATCAAGTGGTATTTCCATTTATGTGAATTCATTTGTGTTTAAGCACCTGCATTTGTGAGTTCACATATGTGTTTGTGTTTTTGTTGATATGCATCTCTGTATGTAGTTCAGCTTGTGTGTTGGTGGGGTTTTTTTAACAGGCATATTAATATACCCTTATTGACCACCATAAGATCAATTCAACTGATTAGAAAATTCATATACTAGGGGAAAGCTAGAATTTTACTTTTAGACCTGCTTTGCATATTTGCTTTTGTGTTTGTTGTTTCAATATCTTTATAAGCATATGATTACAATTTATAATTCTCATGTTCCCCATGAGGAGGTGGCACATGTTCATATCCCTTTTTAATTAATTTTCATCTCCTTTTCCTGCTCCTCCCACCCTTCTATCTCTTGTTCTCCTTCACATTTGCAAAAGATCAATCTTCTTTTTTCTTATGATTTAGCTTTTAGTTTGCTCTTCATTTATAGTTTGATTTTTCCCATATAAAAGAATCCATGTATTATTTAAGCTTTTGTGTCTGATTTATTTTCCTTAACAGTACGGTCCCAAGGGGCATCCAGTTCCCCACAAATGGCTCAAGTTTCTTTCTTTATGGCAGAGTACTACTCCACTGTTTATCTCTTATTTTGTAGTGTGTTTCTATGATGTGTCTAAATTTTGAGAAAAAATAGAAGCTATCAGTTTGTTTTAGGCAAACTTATAAACCTAGCCAAATCCATAGTCTGTCTTCCTGCCACATGGAGGAAACTTATCCTGTTAAATAAATCTCTCTTTGGGATCACAGAATCTTATTTTTTTTTTTTTTTATTAAAAACCCTATGATACCACCAAGTTTCTAAAAATATCTCTTTTGGTAGTTAATTAACAGGTATTGAATAACAAGTACTTGCTATTTGATCAAATTGGTTTCAGGAAATATTTGGATACACAAAATCAAGTAGGTTCTCCTAATCTTTGTTAAAATGGCATTATGAATTATGGATTCCCCAAAGGGAAATGAAGCATGCAACATCACTTAGGCTTGAACCTCGAGTCTGGGACATTATTATAAGAATCTTACTACACCATCCCTGTTCTTCAGCTTTGTCATCTCTACAGCTTCTATTATGTAAATATACCTTACCCTTGTTAATCCAAAAATTAAACTAGGTGCCAGCACTTCGCCCTCCAGCAACTTTACTCTTTCCACTTGTAGTTAAATTCCACAAAAGTACTGAAACCTGTTGTAGTTAGGGATTGCAAGGGGCACATTACAATACAGGATACTTAATTATAAGATTATTTTATAATAGTCACCCAAAGAGGCATACACAAAAAGAGTGCAGGAGTTCTGTTCACATACTGAAGACTGAAGAATGCAGCTGAGTGCCTTGATCTCACAGTAATGTCCTGTATGAGTCCCATCAAAAACCTAGAACCCATAGCAATGGCCCTCATGAGTCCAGCTGGAGGCCAAGAGCCCACAACAATGTCTCATGCAGGCCTGTTTCAGTGATGTGCGCTGGGAAGGCCCAAAGGTCTGTGGTGGAAGCTGGAAAGTCTATACCCACAGGAGGAAAGATCTGTGTTAGCAGGCTGAGGGATCTGCACTAGAGCCAGGAAGTAATGCTCAAAGTAAGAACCAGAACTCCCCCAAAGGTACCACAGCCATCCTCAACAACGGTGAGGTCCTGAGCTCCTCTGATGAGAACTCTTGAGTTCCTATCAGGAAATCCAGCACTACAAGCTTCTCCAGGAGACTAAGCAGTGCACCATCTTCCCCTCCAGAGCCAGGAAGCGATGCTCTAAGCAAGGACTAGAGCTCCCCACAAATGAACTATAGCCATTCTCAGTGACACCAAGGTCCCAAGGGCCCAAACTCCTTCAATGATGAGTTCATCAGCAAAGCCAGCATGACAAGCTCCTCCAGAAAATCCAACAGTTCCCTACAGCTTCTCAACAACTGCCAAACTTCTTTGTCTTGGCTCTGCCTTTTAGGCTCTCTGCAAGTCTTCAGGTGGACCTCCCACACCGAGCATCATGCTGGTTTAGTTTAGCTGAGTGTTAAATGTTGACCACCAGTTGTCAATCCACCACAGAACATTTGCTGGTTCCATTTCATCCAGCTCCATGAGTGTGCTTGTCCCGTATCTGCTTTTATCTCTAGTACTTTGGTTCACACTGACTTTATCATGGTTACTAAAGTAATGCATATTTTTAGGTCTATGTTTAACTCACCTACCAGTACCATTCTCCACTTTTTAAATCTTTCCATTCTCTTGATTTTTTTGCCTGTCCTCCATTTTCAATAAATTTTTGTGATTATTCTTTCTGGTTTTATACTTATACAAGTTCACCCTTAGGTTGATATTGAAGGTGATCTTGTCTCCCCTAAAAAGATGCCTTCTCTTTAGAGCATTCTTTTGCCATGTGTTCACATAGCATCAAATGTATTGATTTTCTATTTCTGTCTTTCACACACATTCTTTTTACTTGAGTTCTCAGTCCATATATATGGTTATTTACCAACTTCTCCCACTGGAGTAGCTTTCAAAAACCTAATGTTCAACAGCTTAAAACTTTAAGGCATTGTTTATTGCTCCAAACCAAGTTTTAGTCTAGTTTCCCTTTGACAAACGTGTTAGCTCTCAAGTTAGCTACTCATGTATTCTCCTTGATTCCTTAACTTTCTATCTCCCTTTACCCTGCTCAGTCAATTTGAACTCCCTGTTGAATCCACCTCTACTTTATTTTTCAAATCTATTATACATCTCAACTCCTACTACCAATCTTCTATTTCTAACTACCTATGTCAGAGGTAGATTTCTGTAAGCCCTAAACTTGGCTCTGCTTTTCTTGGTCTGGCCTTCTCTGACTTCTGCACTTTATTCTGTGGCTTGCAACCCTTAAATGACTGTCCCATTGCCATTGAAAAACTGTGGCCCAAAGATCTTGTAAATTTCCTTTGTATTTCTTATAGTTAAAATTTAGAGTATTGCATATATTCTTTGAGTCATCCTTATAATGTAAAGTACATACCATCTTTTGTGAATGTCTTAAAAGTAAAATTAAATCTCTTTAAACTTGATGGCGCTCATTAAATATGGAGAACTGGGGCAAAGATGGTGCTGTATTAATTCTCTCTTTGAATGGAAGTGGGAGAACACTTATTTGTTAAAAAATCATTCATGCATACACTTATTTGTTAAAATACATTTATTTGTTAAAAGTGATTCCCTCACTTGCTGACCATTTTCTTTTTGAAATTTGAAATTTACTATAATTTTCAAATTATTGTACATAGTTTATGATTTTTGAGTTAAAAACAATATATAGCATATATTTGTTTAAAACTCCATACACATTTAAAGAGAACCTAACCTGTACCAAGTACTAGTTAAGGACTGAGAATTACATGACAACTCTGATCGATACCTTGTTTTCATGCAGTTTACCTTGTGCTGGGGAATAAATAATGAACAAACAAAAATGTGCAATGTTTCAGTTATTAGGTGGTAAGGAGAAAACTAATGCAAGGCAGTGGAATACAGAGATTGTGCTCTATCATGCTATCAAAATCACAAGAAGGATTGATGGTGTGGAGAAATTAATAAAGTTGCTTAGAAAAATAAGTAAATAAACAAGACAGATATGTGAGCAATATTTAACAGACTAAGATAAATGAGTCTGATTCTTATCTTTGGTGCTTTCTAGGTTAGTAGTGCATAAACGTATAAAAGATCAACTCCTTCCTTCCCCAAAATACAGATACTTACAATGAACATTGTACTATTGTAGTACAAAAATTGGGTATTTACATGACTAGATCTATAAGTGGTTTTTGTCTCCTCTTTTAGTAGTCTGTAGCACGTAATATGTATCTGCAGAAAAATAAGCCCCTGTCTGACAAGATATTATTAAATATCAAAATTCTCATCACAAGGTTTTTCTATGATCAATTATAATTTACACTAAAATATGTTGCCATATTTTATACTAAATAGGCAGTGTATGTTTGAATGTTTGATTCACCAAATGAGATACATACTAATCCATAGGCAATAACTATGCTACATTTTAGTTATTATATTGAAACAGCCTGGTGGTTTTTGGGCAAAACAACAGAAAAATTAGAAACCAGCAGGTAAAAAAAAGTGCTTTCTAACACAAAGGGGAAAGTAATAAGAACAAGATGATGTTTTTGTTTCACATCGGCTATTGTTTGGTGTTAGAGAGCATCATTAATAAATTATTTTTACAGAGAAGTTAGGTGGGTTTTGGTAAAGTACTGGAAAAAGTTAAGAAATTGGATGCTGTAACTATACCTTTCACTCCTAGGTTATAGAGTCTTTATGCCTCAGGCCCCAATCGTGACTAGGGCTCCTCGGAATGCATGGCTGCTTAGGCAGGATATAGCTAAGAAAGCCACTTACTATTATTCGGGTAAAACTGTTTTCTTAATGCATGGTAGAGTCTAAGCAACACAATGGGAGCAATTTTGATTTTCATATTATAAAAAAGGGGTAAAAGCCAAGTTCTTCAGAGCTGTCACTTTTAGAGTTTTCTTAAGGCCACGATTATTCAGAAATGGTCTTTACCATAATTATTAAATAGAAAGAAAAATCCATTAGTTCTAATAAAGAAATGGGCTAAATCCAAATGGCTTTCAGTGTACTTCCCCATCAGAATTTACCTAAACCCCAAAGAACAAAACAATTTTGTTAGATGAACTACCCTTTCTCTCAGGATTTTTCTTAATTGCTTCTGGTTTGACAGATACATAGGGTCAAATAAAAAAGAATGAATTAATTTATTAAGCCTTCTTATAACTTCAATACAAGAATAAATGCAGAATGCAAAACTAAATGCAGAAGAATAAACTGAAGCATTTTAGCTGTTTTAAAGGTCAACACGGCCCTCTTATGGAAATGTGGTAATTACTAGATTCCCAGGACATATGTATTTATTTTTTAACTTATATGTTAAAGTACTATTAGTGTAATGCTAATCAATTCAGTTTGATGGAGAGACAAGCCTATGTTAAATGCTTCCTCCGTACAAGGCAATGCTAGATACGTGGGGTAGAAAATACTAAGACTTGACAGCTGGCCTCTAAGGGATCACAATGTACTGTGGGAGAAAGAAGTGTAAAGCAACGAACCCCAAAGTAAGATGCAGTGCATTGAGTGCTATAATACAGATACAATACGCCAAGTGAGTAGAGCAATCGGAGGAATTAATCCTGACTAGGGAAGGAAAACATTCTTAAAAGTCTGTTTTGAGGAAGCGCTCATTTTGATTGGGATGAGAAGGAAGAAAACTCAGACAGAAGGGAATTAATGTGCGAGGTGAGGGTGAGTAGAGCTCAGCCTACATGTCAAACACTTGCAGGTTGCAACAGGCAGAGGAGCTGAAAATTGCTACATTTATTCTTTCCTGAGGATGTGAGCTGCAGTCCCAAAGCTCCCTCACGGAATCTTCACAGGAATCCACAAAGTTTCTAAGCCTGGAAATGCCCTGGTCTGGCTTGAGTGTGGGACAGTAACCTTGGAGGCAAAGGAAGAAAATATTGATGAGATCAACTACTCAAGTTAAAGTGTTCATTTAACAAATCGTTAACACTATACCAAGAGACATGAGTGTTGAGTCCATGATTTGTGGCAAACAAAATAAAGGCAACAAAATAATCAGTGAGATCTGATGACTCAGGGTGAGGCGGAAAGAAGGGTCAGAAACGAGTTTAAAACTCTGAAGCATAATCACACGTTTAAGTAAGAAGCAGTTTGGGAAAGTCAATGAGAAGTGTGTGTGTGTGTGTGTGTGTGTGTGTGTGTGTGTGTGTGTATTCTTATATGGAAAGTATTTGAAATTTTACTAAAAGTTAGGGATGTCCACGATTTAATTAATGGCAAAACTCATGAAATCCAGTTATTTTCATCTTTGTGAACATTATAAGCAGCTGAGGAGTAATAGTTTAAAAAATACTAATATCTATAATCTGTTGCAAAAGGCTTAGATTCAAGTGGACTGGCTGCATATCTATCTATCTGTATCGATCAATCGATCATCTATCAATCCAGCTATATCTATCTATTTTTATGCTTTCAAGTGATATGTAAATATAACCAGATTTAAAACCTAACATATTCTATATTCTTAACTTTAAAGATTATCCTGCAGAGGTTTCCAGTTCATGGCAGACCAGGCAGGTAGTCCTTGTCCCCAAATAGCAAGTTCTTTTGCTTCTTCCCTACCCCTTCTTTTCACACATTGGTCCAGTGAGTCCAACTAGTGGGGTGACAGGTATTGGTTAAGCAAAGAGAAATGGGAAGACGCCCCGAGCATGACTCCTCTTTCTGTTAAACACCTGTGGACTGACCAAGTCCGTGTTTTTAGCTATCACTCTTTTATGTACAATCCTCAAATTATGTCCCCAGGCCAACTCTTCTCCACATTTGTAGCACCATAATTCCAACCGGAGAATCTTGTGTGCTCTACCTTTACTATAAACTCAGTGTTTCTCAATGAATTTATCTTACCTCCAAATCTTCAACTTTAGTTGCACAAATATGAAACAAACTCCCAACATACATGTTATTAATGCAAGATCATCCACATATTCATTCAGATTGAAATTAATTTGAGTTATTACTGCCTTTCACTTTGGATATGAGTATGTGTCCTAGGTGATTTGTGTTCCCACATATTGTAACACAGGCCTGTTACCAATTAAAACTCCCTTAAGAGTTTTCCAGGAAACAAAAGGCTCTGTTCAGGACCATGTTTTCCTCTCCTAGTTATTACCTATCGCATGGATGCAGATACCTAAACAAGCAGAACTTTTTTGTAGCTGAAAGTGGGGAAAGTGGCAGGAGGGAATGAAACATGGGAGGCACCCTACTAATGGTCCTGCATAATGAATAGTAAAAATTGTATACTTTTATTTTTTCAATAATATAAAATCTTCTTCAGTAAGATTGTTTCTGTGTTTTTTATTTTCAAGAGACAAAAGAAAAACAAAAATGAATTTTAAACAAGGTAATAGGAAATTAAGAGTGGTTATTATATTGCACATTGTTATTTTCAATGTAGTTGCTCAGGTACAGGCACGCAAAATTGATTAGGCAATATAAGCAGTAACTGTTCTTTTCAATGAACTAATAGAAATTAGGAGCACAATAATCTGAGCTGTCTTGTATATATGAGTATCCTTTTATTCCCTGCCTTCTTTTCTCTTTTCCCTCTCACAGTTGTTCTTTCCTTTTGAGCAGTTCCTTTCTCCTTTACTATATCTACTTTATTTGTTGGATCTTATTTACTTTTTCATTTTCTCACACTAGGGAGATAATATTTACACCTACGATTCTGATTTAATGAAACTTTTAAACTTTTGTTTTGTTTTGTTTTGTTTTGTTTCTTTGGCGGTACTGGGGATTGAACTCAGGACCCTGTGCTTGCTAGGCAGGTGCTTATTCCACTGAGCTATATCCCCAGCCCCAAAACTTTTAAACTTTTATCGCTTCAATAATAAAATTAGGATGGATGTATAGAGCTACTTTGATTACAAGAAAGACCTAATAAGAATAATCAATAGCACTTATTAACATTATTATTTTCTTTGACCATCATAATCTGCATCTTTGACATCTGGTCAATAAATGACTGTCACAAAATGAATCAGGCAGAGAAGATACATGTTTCCAGAGAAAAATACTGGCTATAAGTAGGGTTACCACAGGTTTATTACCTAAATACAAGTCCTGCAATGTTAGTGACTTCTTACTATCTGGGGCTGGGACAGGCAGATAACCTTGGTGACAGAAGTACTAAAGCAATCCTGGAGAACTTGTCAGATGTGATTCATCACCATTTTTGAACCAGAAGCATCACAAAACAGTGCACCAACACCAGCCATCCAAATAAGCTGCCATCCAGCGCAGCTCCCTGCCAGCCAAGGTACTCAGCTGTAAACCGGAGGTGCCTGCTTGCCTTCTCACCTCATCAAAAAGCCCAGCCGACTGGCAGATGATAACAATAAGCAGCTGACCATGCATGAAACAAGAAAGAAGAGTTTTCTTCCTGCACGCATGGGTAAGGTAGGAGAAATGCCAGTCAATGAGTCCAGGAAATAAAAAAAAAGAAGAAGTAGAAGAATCTGAGGCAGCAGTGAGATGGCTGTTTGCAATCTCTGTCAGCACCTGGAGAAATGCAGTTACTTTCCGTGGTAGCAGGAAGTCAGGACGAGTAACTGAGGAAGTGCCCCCTGTTCGGTTAGGTAGAGTCTTCTCCCGCGTGCTCCTTTTGAGTTTATCCTGCACAAATTTGAGTTGCCCAGATTCAGGTACTCCCGGCAGAAGAGTTCTGAAGACTCCACTTCTGTCGCCCTAAGGGCACAACTGGGATGCGAGCACTGAGAGGATGTGGGGGCAGCGTGGCCTGGAAGAGCTGCCGCGTTCGCCTGCGCACGGGGCGGGGGCACGGCCCTGCTCAGCGCCTCCACTTTCTGCAGCCTGCTCAGAGTTCACAGTTCGATTATTTACTGAAAGTGAGCCACAAAGTCATGTGTTTTAGCCCTTGATTAAACAGAGGGTAATGTTTTGTTAGAAAAGTCAGCTGCAGAGATTTAGTCTGAATGTGACTGCTGCCGCTGAAGGTTCTGATTTGGCTAATCACAGAGGCCTTTCTCGAATACTAACTAAAGATTCCAAGCAGAACAAATTCATTCCTGATGAAGTCTTGCAGCCGACAACGTGGAATAATTGGAAGCACAGGCCTGTGAAATTTGATCAGGATGGAAATAAATGGCTCTCCAGAAGTGATTTGGCATGTCAGTTTTATCCAAGGCACGACTGTGACACTGGGTGACCACTGAGGGCCATTTCACCTGTGGTCTCAGTTGGGTTCTGCTACCCAGAGGATTTCTGAGCTGCACACCATGAAACACGTGCTTGCTTGTGTATACTCAAACCTGAAAATATGCACAGTGCTCATGTCCTCAATTTCCATCATTTATGAACCCATCAGGTACATAGGGATCCAGAAATACCTGGAATCCATTCATTGGCCCTTTCATCCACCATTGCTGATGTCTAAATATGTTGCTATTTGTATGAAATATACTTTCTTCGTATTTCTTTTTCGCTTCCTATTATCGTTCACTGTGCATATAATTTATTTATATTTTAGATTGCTCATAAGACAGACATCGTGTGATATTTAAATTTGTGTGTTTGATTTATTACACTTAGCATTATGGACATTTTAAAGCACTTAGGCTACACAGAGATGGAGAGAAACTTGAAAACTACCACAAAACTGAGCTCAGCACTGAACTCTAGCAGGGGTCACTATGTAGAAATTCTCTTGATGAGATCTTGATGAAATATACTGGACCCTTCACCGTTGATCTTATAGCTTACTAATAAGCATTCTCACCTTGGCTTTCTGAGGCCAGGGCAGCGAGGAGGAGGAGGCAGAGGTGATAATATGCACAGGCTGGAGGGTGAAGGGCACGTGGACAGAGACGCCTCAAGTTCTGTAGTTACAGCTGTGAATCCTGCTGGGGCAAATAAGTACTTTTTATCATTACGGTAAAATTATTATTATTATTATTTTTTTTTTTTTTGGCGGTACTGGGGATCGAACTCAGGACCCTGCACTTGCTAGGCAAGCGCTTATTCCACTGAGCTATATCCCCAGCCCGGAAAAATTATCTTTGTAAAAAAAAGTTAGGGGTCATGAGATAAAACATTTTTAACATAAAATATGGGGCATCTGAAAAGTATTTTTAATAATATTTGTACTATTTTCTTTCTTAAATACCAGACACAGTGAAGGAAGTTTACGGAGAATGACATGTAAGGCAGAACTACCTGAATTCTGGATGGTGTGTGTGATAGGCGAGTAAGGAGAAAATGATGATTGCTTGCAAAGGAAAAGAGTACAAAAACAAAAACGTAAAAGATGAAAACTACAAAAAGAGCACTGAGTTTCAGGAAAGTGAATTAAATAAAGGTGAAAACGAACCAAGAAGTTACAGTATTAAACTTGCTTATTTTTTGCAAGAAATGTAAATTATATTTTATTGATTGATTTTAAATGTCACCAGTGGTCCATCATTGACGTTAATGGTATCTCCTATTAGTGAACAGGTTCTTGCTTCCCAGTACCTCCTTGGTGTGATCTTATATCTCTGTTCCCTTTTGTGCCAAGTGAGGCTGTAGGTAGAGGCCAAAAGGTGAACAAAGTTGAAAGTTTGATACTTGCTAAAAGCCACATTTGAAAGTAACCACTCTGAATACTTGAAACATTCTCTAAAATCAAAGAGAATTCTTTGTAAACTCATCTTTGTTCCTCTAAGAATTGCAGAACTTCCCAGAGTGGGATGAGATCCTTTACTTTGTGTTTTTTCCCAATTAGGAAATAATACATTCTGATCATAGGCACCAAGATGAAGAAATTAGGCCAACTAAAGTGACATGATTTCTTTTATGTCGTGTAGAAAGAAAATATGTCACACAATTGGGCCTTATTTTGCATTTTAGTTGAATTCACACCTTGGTTCTTTTTTCTTTTTCTTGTTTCCTGAATATGCAATGGTCTAGTGCAGAAACAAAAGCCATCTTCTACCACAACAGTATCCTATGCCTCTGCCCTGTATCTTCAAATTTGCTTTAACTTCTCTGCAAATAATCTATACATACATGAATTTAATCAAACACACACACACACACACACACACACACACACGCATACCTGTTCTACCCTGTGTATAGTACAATATTCTGCTATTTTAAATTTGGACAATTGTATTTAACAAATCACTATTTTTCTTGGCTATGATTGCATATATTATGAGAACATCTTGCACCACTCATATTTTGTAAATTATGACTCATACAGGAAGTGCTTAAAGAAAAAGTATGTATTGTTGAGTCATATAATACCAGAATACAAAAAGAAGAATTTGACTTTATTTGCTGATTTCTAAAGTCAGAATTAATTTAAAGGACAGAAGAATGCTTTCAATGAGTTTGGAATCAATCATTTGCCTGTGCTGTGTTAGGGAATAAATGTGTGTGTCATAACTCATTTGTAATAACTCATATGTGGAAGCCATAACCTGTGACGGGATGGTTTTAGGACATGAGCCATTTGCTGTGATGAGTCAGGAGGATGCAGCTGGAATAAATGGGATCAGTACACTTCTAGAAGAGACCTGGAAGCTCTCTGGAGAGCAGTGAGGGGTTCCTGGGGAGGATAAAGGGAGAAGATAGTTTTCTGTAAATTGGGAATGGAATCCCCACCACATGCTGAATCTGCTGCTGCTTTGATCCTGGACTGCAGAATGGTAAGAAATAAGGTTTGGTGTTAAGCCACTCAATCTGTGGTATCTTATAGAGTAGCCTCAACTAACAAATCATTATTGTCCTTTGCTGTGGTCTATTCAAAACTAAGCTGTGAAAAAATGCAGAGAAAATGAAAATTTTATTTCAAGCCACTGAAAAGACATTCCATGTTCTATTCATATAGTGACTCCATTTTATCTCTGATTTACTGGAACAAATATACCAAGCCACTTGACATCCCTTTGACCCAAGAATATCCAGCTGGATGTGGAAATACTAATCTTAGTTTAAGCCAGAGAACTGTCAACACCTACAACTAATACCATATCTTCTTGCACAGTTTTATGCCCATGTTATAATGCTATATACATAGAGAACATTTGCATTTAATATTTTCATATTCAGTCAGGAGATAAAGAAATGATGATGGTTAGCATTTGCAAAAACAACCATTAAATATTTTAGAAATATCTATAGTCTTTACACAACCCTGGCAAATTCACCCTATCCTTCCAGGCTTAATGAAATGGCCCATTTCTGGTGTTCTATCTAAGTCCTTCTCTTCAGTTTCTGTTAAGTACTTCTAAAATATTCACTGGCCTCCCTAAAAAACTCTTCCCCCTTGAGGTCGTGCTTAGTCTTTCTGCTACTGACGCATGAGTTCTTCATTTCCTGTGCTAGCTCCTCTTTTGGCTTCTGCTCCACAAATTCTGTCTTCTGCCAGACTTCCACTCTATTGGCTTCTCTGGCACACGGTTCATAGACTACTAAAACTTCACATTTTACTGGTAAGCTAAAGATTTCTAAACTTTCCAAGCTTAATAACACCACATTTCCCTTATGGTTTCTAATCAGAATTTTAGCTCCAATTCCACAAGCTCTGCAGAAGCATCCTGTATGCCATTTCCGGCTTCCACTATTTTCTGATCATGTTAGTTGGATAAAATCCCTTCCTTGGTGCAGTAGCTTCTTTTGAACACCAATTGCCTCTCTTAATTCTTATCAGTGATCAATATTTTCAGTGTGTTTATCTAATTCCTTAAAAGTCTCAGCTGAATGTCAAAAATGTACAGCAATTCAATACATCTAGCAAGCTCTTCATCCATCAATATCCCATTTGGATCCTTTTTGATGCTTTTTGTTCTCAAAGCATTACATCTCTCTACGCAGTTTTACTAACCAGAGACAAAGGACCTAAGCTTGCTCCTTTGCAGAAGGAATGCAGTCAAACCATAGCCATTGACTTAGGCAAAGCCGCAATTTTCTTTCCTAATATTACTATTTTCTTACTGTCTCTAAATAAGTGTTTTTCTTTTTTCCTCTCTAATTTCTTTACTGCAGCTAGAGAAGTCCTAATTTCTTTTATCTTTATTGATCTAAACTTCCATATATTCTCCAATCTAAACTATAGCTTATTTTTTGTTCAAACTTTTCCATGATTCCACTCACCTTCAATTTATGTAGTTTTGATTAGTTGTACATGTGCTTTGTTTATTCATGTTTCACAGGCTCAAAGAAAGAAATATTTTGCTCGAAGTTCTCCTATCTAATTGGTAACACATCAAGATCTTGAAATCTGGTTTAAGTGACTCAAAAGCCATTGCTGTTTACATTGCTAAATCCTGCATGGTGCAGCCTCTTGCCTGCAGTGCTGCTACGATTGCATTAATCTTGCGTTTCATTCTTTTGTATTCCAGCCTGAAGTGGAAACGTTTTGAGGGAGGAAACCCTTGTTTTTTTCTAGGACTTAGTAATATAGTACTGGCTTGTCAGATTTAATTAGTAGTGACCTGTAGCATAAAACATATCACTGAAGCAGGTCTGAATAATTATTAGAAAATTATGTGAATGCACTCTATTTTAATTTTAACATTACTAATAATATCTATCAGCTAGAGACCTTCATAGATAGAGAGCTCTGTTACTGGAATCTCTAAAATGTAATTTCAGTTGTTGCCTATCTTATTAATTTTTGGAAGATATAAACAAATTCTTTCAAGCAAATATTCCTATAGAATGCACATGGGGCAGTGAATTTTTATATATCATTGAATATATTATATAAAGTTCAAAATGGCATGTTTAACAATATGTAGTGCAGAGATTCACAGTCTGAGTTCAGAAGTGACTACATACACATCAGTATTTATGAGAAAATAGTCATGGCTTTCTTGTGAGTAATAGATGTGTTCCATGACTCAAAATGCTCAGTAAAGTCACTCTTGTGAAACTTAGAAAGGTCACGGAAAGATAAGGTGACCTGTTCGGTATTGTAAATGATGCAAGCACCTCCTTCTTAATCCACTGCCCCTGCATACTTGGGAGAGAGCATACAGGTCAATGTCTGGTTTATAAATGAGTCTAGAATACCTGATGTGTTTGAGATTTTGAACCTGCCAGGGAAATTCAGTATACTCCCAGTGGCCTAATTATCCTCACTCCCTAAGTTTCCACTATAAAAAAAAAAAAAGAACTAAACACTGTTTGTTCTCAGTCTATCATTAGTGAATGCCTGTCTAGGAGGAACTGACTGACTGGACTGGAAATGGGACTTGATTGCACCATACATGTTATTAACTTGTTCAGCATGTTTGAGAAATGTAGTTCCCTCCAGTCTTCTCCCAGTTTCCTTTTCACTACATGTTGTCCTCAATTTCACATTGCTGTCACACTTCATCTGTTCTTGAAGTCATTCTTGAGTGAAAGTGAGCATCAGAATAGAGGTAAGGGTGAGCAGATGCTGTGGTGGCCTCTGGGAACCTGGCTTCCACCACATAAGTAATGCCACTCAGAAGTGAGCACTCTGGTCCTATAGAAAACTGCTGAATTACTGTGGAAAAGAAATGCACTCCTCCAGCCAGTGTCTATCCCAAAACACCTAAACACAGGAATGGATGTGAGGACCCCATCAGGGATGAGGCATCACAGAAACCCTCCAAGGCCAAGACTAGGAAGGCATGCATCTTTACTGTCACTTCCGTCTTTCTGTAGACCCTCGACTGCCCATAACACTTCCTCTCTCTGAGTGACTCCAGACTCCTGAAGTCTTCACCACTGCTCTTTTCTCTCCTTGGGCTATTTCATCATGAGGACTGCGAGGGAGCAAAGCTGACTTACTAGCTGGTATCCTGTCATAGTTACTGACTCTGAGTTCTTGCTTTAGTTTTCCGTAATGTAGCCTCAGATTCATCCTCAGTAAAATGAGATACTACTAATACATGCTATAAGAGCTACAGCATTGTTTTTAAAGTACTTAGTATTACATATAGGACAGAGACAAATCCCATAACTGAAAAAAAAGGTTTATTACCTGAAAAAACTTATGGATGATTTAAGAGTATGATTAGAATGTGATTTTCATACAAAAGGTTTTGTGTACATTTCCTAAGTGCTGTCTCCCTCAAAAAGGGCCTAGAGTGCTATAATATATTTCTGGACAAGATGGAAAGTATTTCAAGCACAGGTATAGAGTGAGTCTTAAATAATGAAGAAGAGTTTCTCAAAGGAAAAGGATGGGGCTGGGACATACACAAAAGCGAAGACTATGTGGATGCAAGTTGGCTCTGTCTAGGAACTAAATTTTAGAGAATTTGTGACAGCTATCCAAAGCACAGAACAAACTGAGATGAGAAAGGTACTTAGGGCCATACATGGCAAGATTTTGCAAAACAGTTTAGGGAACCTGTAATTTGTCAGAAGGTCTTTAGGTGTTCTGGGACAGACACTGGCTGGAAGAGTGCATTTCTTTTCCACAGCGATTCAGCAGTTTTCTATAGGACCAGAGTGCTCATTTCATTACTTATGTGGTGGAAGCCAGGTTCCCAGAGGACACCACAGCTTATATCCTTATAAAGATATATCTTATCTTTAAATCTCCCTGTGTGAATGTGGAATGGTAAATTTGGGGATTTTGTGGGTACCTACATAAAGCATACTGCAGGATTTTTCAGGTAAGAAATTAAGGACTCGTGAACTATGATATTGTCAAAATGTTTGCAGAGAAAGTTATTGATTCAAAGACAGAGTTATAATAAATTATATCCCATTGTTCATAGTGATGGAAGAAACCAGAGGACTACATTTTTGTCTGAGTAACTGCAAAGATGAGGACAGCATTTGCTAAGGTTACTAACATGCAAAGAAGCACAGGAGTCCAAGTTGAGGAAAGCGTTTGCTTTGAGAACACTACATTTGCCCAATATTCCAGTCTTGAAGCCAGGAGAAAGATTCATGCTGAAAGATCTGCCTTTAAAGATTTTGTTATAAAAAGACCACTGGCAAAGACGCAGAAAGGAAACAGACTTTCTAGGGAGAATATGTAGCCTGGGAAGAGACGAGGGACACAACCTTGCATATATGTGATGGTTTTGCACAGAGTATTCTGTATGTTCTTCATGTTCATCAAATCAAAAATTAAAATTTGATGAAAGATGAATAAAAGCCTCTAGTTTAAAAAGGCCTTTTCCGTGCAAAGGTAGACTATCATACACTGAAATAGTTAATGTTAATGATTCTTTTCCAGTTTGACGTGCTCTCTTGCGGCCATGAAGGATTTAGCTGGCAGTGCCCTGACTCCCTCCCATGTGTTTAAGGGAAGGACGCTGTCACTCTTTCCCTGCGGTCCCTGTGGGTTTTGGAAACAGGTCCCTGTAAGTGTGGTCACATAGGGAATGTCCCATTACATGTAGCTCCAATAAAAATGATGTCTTATCAAAATAATAAAGTTTTGATACATTTTATTATTTAAATGTTAGTAAGAACTTATTGAATGAACAGGAGCTTGAGAGTTATTTTTTTAAAATGCCTTAGAGGGGGTAGAAGGAAAGCAGGACTATGAAATACGCACACTTAATGGAATATCAAGGGAAATTAAATTATGTGGGATGGAAACGATAAGATAGGTCTCTTAGCTCTAAAACAAAGTGACAATCATTACAAATGAAGCTATTCAACTTTTGGTGTTACCAACGCTACTATCACAATATTAAATCTTTCATTAGTTAGAATCCAATGCTTTGTGGCATAAGAATTTTACTCACCACTCATGTTACCTATATGTTATCTTTTAAAATTTTAGAATATAATTAATGTTTAAATTTTGTCAGGGTTGATACATCATACTAGGAGATATATATGGCCTACTAGTTGTCCTGCTGTGGGTAAGGACACCCCTCCCATATCACTGTCTGCTTTCTGACCTTGCTGTGTAAAAGAAGACCACCTTCCAAAACCGGTCTGTCCAATAACTGCCCCTAAAACATAGCTATGCAGAATGCTCTGAGCCCAGTCAGGGACTAAAAGAGGGTTTTCTTCTCTGAGGTCTCTGACACTCTCAAGGACACAAAAGAATAACTTTGAAATGGTAGGTGACATTCTGCTACTCACTGTGTTTTCACACAATGCAGTCTGTGATTGTGGTGTTACTCCACGTAAAAAGATGATGCCGGAGAATATGTTGACTATATTCTCAAATATGAACAAAGACTCTCTCTTTGGGAGGGTCAGATTTTGAATTTTCTAACCCAGTCAAACAACAGCTCACCTGGATAAAGAGCTACAACATGCTACATACTTTCCAATTGCCTTTGGACTTGCTAAATGTATTTATAGATTAGCAGGAGAGTCAGAAAGTATAGTAGGTAAACAATATGGTAGGTAAAATAAAGTTCTTTTTTACAGTGCGCCTTTTGTTACTGTGTTATAAAAACCCACTTTCAAATGGAATAAAGTAGGTTCATCTTCTAAGGAAAGACACCGAGAGATTTGAAGTTAACTATTCTTATCTTTTACCACGTCTCCAGTATGGAGCTGACCTTGCAGCTCTACCCTAGAGGGAGCTATCATGATTATTTTGGACACCTGCTCATATGAATTACACCTAAAAGAGAAAATGAAGTCAGCATGCCTCCTTTAAGCCTCCAGTGTCAGAGTCTGTGCATGTCAGCTTTTCCAGAAAGCAAAGGGCAGAGAAGTTCAGGTCATTGTGTGAAACACAGTACTGAGTTCTCAGGACCTTGTTAGGAAGCTGCCCTCAATGCTCCAGCTACATCTGCCGTACTTCTGTGATGCTCCAGCGGTTATGTTAACTGGACACAGGAGACCGGGCCGGTTCATACCACAGACTTCTCAGATATTCCCACTGCCTGGGACCTGTGCAAGGCAATGTGCCCCAGAGCAGGAATCCTCAGTGTATGGCAACAAAAATTCCTCGTTCTGTTGCCATTTCAGCATAGGAATTCCTGAAATGATCTCTCAGAAATCTGTGTAGAATGACAGTAATTTAACCAAATACTTCTTGTCTTAACTTCTTATACAAACTAGTGGGAACATAATATTTTAAATAATTAAGTTTATTGGTACATCATATTGATAGATGATAGATAGATGATAGATGTGTGTGTGAGAGAGAGAGAGAGAGGGAGGGAGGGAGAGAGAGATTGTAGTCATCATAGGGAATTCGTACCTGTACGTGATGTATCTTGATTCTTCTTTTTCCCATTCTCCTCCCTCTAACCCTTCTTCCCCTATTTATTTACAAATCTTTGTTTCCATTTTATCTTTCTTCTCATTTTTTTCTTTTCCCTTCCTTCCTTTCCCCCTTCCTCCTCCGTATTTCCCCTTCCACTTTGTTCAAGAGGTACCTTCCTTACAACCAGAAGAAAAGAGTGTTTTTATTTCTGAAAACATAGTGTCAAGGAGAAGAATTTCAATAATTAAGATGTGTTAAATTTCAATAGTTTATTATAATAGATTTTACCCTCCTCTTATTGTAGTTTCTCATAACTGATAGCACTTAGCCAACATAAGCATAAAAGTACACAGGTTTCCCTGTTTCTGTTGCTCCTGTATATTGTAGAAGTTAAGTAAATTCTTATGATTTTCTCTTGTTAATCTATTGTTATTGTTTGTGCCTAAAATGTCCCCAAAAAGTTTTATGGGTTTGCAAGGTGTTTAGATCATGGGGAACAAAATTCACCAGTGGATTTGTTTACTGATGAGTTCAATAGTTTGAATTCAGTGGTAAGACTTGGTTAGAGCTGGGTCACAAGGGGAATGAACTGGAAAGATTGCTCTTCCTGACTCCTCCCTGTCAGTCTGATTCCTGGTTGCTGTGGGGTGAACCGCTTCCATCAGGTCCTTCCACACTCTTGTGCATGCCTTGGGACTGGCCAACCAGGAGTTGAATGAGACGTCTGAAACAACGAACCAAAATCAACTTCATCTCCTATAAGTTGTTGATGTTTGGTATTTTTTCTCTGTGACAGGAAAGTGATGAACATAAGAAATTTGTATCAGAAAAATAGGGTTGTTGCTATGATTGTACCTGACCATAAGGTTTAGAAGACACTGGAATAGGTTTGTGGGAAGAATTTGGAAAACTTCGGAGATGGACATTACAGAAGTCCCAAATGTTGCAAAAACAGATTGATGTATGATTCTGGTCATAGCCCAAAAGACCAGAGCCCTGACAGGAATATGAAAATTAAAAGCCAAACTCATAAAATTTCATTTGGGAATAAGGACTTGGCTGTTGGACTGAGGCCATGTTTTTTATGCTCAAGTGGAAAATTTGTTTTCATCTTGCTCAACCCTTGAGATTTTGCAGGAGACTGAGATTAAGGATGGCATACTAATTGATTTGATGGAGGAAATTTCAAGGCAGCCCAACATTCAGGCTGTGGTTTGAGTATTTATGATGGCATTTAGACAGGTCTACAGTGAAAATCTGGAACAAAAGGCAAAGCTAAAAGATACAAAAAGTTTATAGTTTTGCAGAAAGGAAGCACTTGAAAGTTGGGACAAAGAAGAACATGATGCTGAAAAGATTAGCACTGAAAAGCAGCTGAGTACTTAGCATTAGGGTAATAGGAAATGTGACTTGAGGGCATCTCAGAAATTGGCCAGACCCAATATTCTCAGGATCAAGTGTATAAAGGAGTCAACAAATGTGAGATAATTTGCTTTAAGAAGAGCGTGTCAGAGAGCTCAGTTCATTCAGTCATCTAAGAAAGTATATGAAGAATTCAGCCGTCCAGACCCAGAGACATCTCTGCAGCTATGCTCCAGTGGGGCCTGGTTACTGCTTCCACTGGTGGCAGAACTTGGCCTGGTCTACATGGTGCTGATTTTCTAGCGATGCAGGACCCAAGAAGTATGGGATCACAAAAGGTTCCACCAAGACTTCAGAAGCCTTAGGAGACCAGGCAATGTGCTTCTGATAGGAAGTACATGGATCTGTGAGAATAAAACCAGAAGTCTAGTAGAGAACTGAAGAAATTCAAGATGCCAGGAATGTGGAAAGTCTGCTGATTAAAGCTACAGGCAGTAATTATAGCTAGCCTAAGACATTGGTCATACAGGCTGAAACCAGCAAATCTGTAGGCCTGGGACTTTGTCTGAATCCATACTATTCCCTTGTTCCTCTATTTTGGGATGGAAATTCTACCCTGTGCCATTTTATTTCAGAAGTTTCCTTCTTTCCTTCCTTCCTTCCTTCCTTCCTTCCTTCCTTCCTTCCTTCCTTCCTTCCTTCCTTCCTTCCTTCCTTCCTTCTTTCTTTCTTTCTTTCTTTCTTTCTTTCTTTCTTTCTTTCTTTTTCTTCCTTCCTTTCCTTTCTTTCCTTTCTTTCTTTCTGTCTCTCTCTGCTTCTCTCTTTCTCCTTCTTTCCTTTTTGCAAGGGGGTTTCTTTCTTATAGTTTGCCTTGATGTTTACAGGAGAATTGGACTTGGACATTTCAGGAATGACAGACTGCTCCGACTTTGGTGACTCTTAAGAGATGAACTTAATGTATTTTACATAGTGAGATAGACATCAGCTTTTGAGGGGAATGGGCAGAATGTAATGCATTAAATCTAAAGTTTCCCCCAAAGTCTCATCTGTCTAGGAGGTGATTGGCTCATAGGGGAATCAGACCTATCAGTGAATTCACACACTGATTCCTTCAGTCAGTTGTTCGCAGACAGTTAGGGTATGGAGATCTTCCCAGATGTGGGTTGATAGGTTCCCCGCGCAAGACCACTCAGCCCTCATGGTGATGGTCCAGTGCTGAGTCTTAACGGTTCCTAGCCCTGTCTTCCCAGAAACCCCTGTGGTTTCTCCTTCCCAGCTGCCTTTGCCAAAGCCTGATAGTACCAACAATGATCCAGTCCCCATTCAGCACGCTATGCTGAGCAGCCTACATCAGCTACCCCATGCCCCACCCCTCAGAGTGCATGTAAGCTCCCACCCTGTCCTTTGTCTTTAGAGAGCCAGCACAGCTGTTGTTGTGGTGACTCCCTCCGTGCCCGCATTAAACTTTTATCTCTCTCTCCTCCTTTTCCCTGCCTCGATTTAGATTGAGTACCTAAATATAACTCCATCAGGGGTCACTGAGGATACGACCTAGAAAGTTATATCCTTGACCTGGATCCTCCCTCTCGCTGTTTCCTGGCTGTCTTAAGATGAGCAACTTTTTTCACCTCACTCCTTTACCGTGCCTCTTCTGGCATGGAGTCCGCCAGTCATGTACAAGCTGAAATCTCTGAAACTGGAAGCCAAAACCAACCGCTTTCTGTCTTTCAGTGGAACATGTTTCATAGGTTCTTACTTTTCTCCTGTTGCTGAGACAGAATACCCAGCACCCAAAATTATAGGAGGAAAGATTTATTTAGCTCACAGTTTGTGGGAGTTTCAGTCCGTAATCAGCTGGTTCCAAGGCAGGGTGGCATGGCTGAGAGATAAACTTTCATGGTCATGGAAGACGGAGAAAGCAACAAGAGCGAATTGAGAGAGAGCGAGCCTCTTTTCTTCCCTTATACTGTAAGCAGGATATCCCCGTTCAGGCCAGGTGTAACACTCATACCATCTGCATGACCTCCTCTTGCACAGGTTGAGGATGTTTACAAAGTGAGGACACTGGCCCCCTGCTGAGTTACTTAGTGGAACTTCTAAACTTCTGAAATTGACACAGTGTATCAACTGTTACAGGTAGTTTGTCTCAGCAATGGGAAAGTTACTAATGTATCTGTCTTTTGTTGTAAGGGTCTCAGCCAGGAACCTAGTGATGTGTACAGAAAAGTAATCTTTTTACATCTAACAGTTCAAGCAGCAAGAAACTGAGTGAAAGAGATAAAGACAGTAGTTTTGAAGGACTGATGAGCAGAGCAACAAAAAATACATTTAGGTCTATAATAGCTGTCATTTAATAGTTAGGGTCCTTGTCACCCGCCTGCATGCATTTTCTCCTTGACATAATCTGTTTCCTTTCGGAGCAAATAGATTTAAATGTTTGTGGTGAAGGAAATGTTCATCCAGAGGACCACCCTGTAATTAACAGAAGTTTTTGATTTGAGACATACAGGTGTGCACATAGAGCACATCTTGATACATGCTGAGAAATTGGCTTTGTGTCCCAAAAGCTGGAGACAGGATTTCTCTGAAAGTTCTTTTATTCTAATATTTCAACAAAGTACTTAAGACAGGGTCGTTCTTGTAGTCCAGGATAGACCTGAATTCATGATACTCCTGACTCAGCTTGCTGAGTGCTAAGATTATAGGCCTGCACCACTATGCCCATGTTAAGATTTTAAAATGTATATTCTTTTAGAGAATATTAAATAATAGTGAAAAATCATCAAACGGTAGGACTTGCATTTATATCAAAATATCCCACATAATATGCTAGATTTTCATGCTAACAGAAAAAGCCAGGGGTGAGATGGATCATGGTAACACTTTTATTGAATTTACTTTTTTTATTTTTTTTATTTTTAAAAAAATAAAAGTACAAAAACATATTAACAAACAGACACCAATTAGCATAAAAAATAATACAATCACAACTGATCTACAGACAAGGTGACATGATCATAACAGTGGTTATTGCTTTATCCATTGATACCTTCGAAGTATAAATATATGAACCCATATACAGACATGCAAAATTGGTCAGACAATTAATCCTCTCAACGACAGAAAAGCACAAAAACAAAAAATCCAAAGACAGAAAACAAAACAGGCAAAAAACAACAAAAACAACAACAAAAAAAAAACCACCAATACTTGCTGCTTTGCATATTGATATCTTCGAAGTGTGTGTTCAGGATAACACATAGACATACAAGATTGATCAAATAACCCGTCATCAATTATTCCTTAGCATTAAGTGATATAATACAATAGTAGAACCATGTTAGCCCTCCTGCATATATGTATATTCATATATACATGCATACATTTTTGTCTCTTTCTTTTCTCCTTTCCCTCGTCCCATCTGTTCTTTGTTTTTGAACAGATTTCCTTTATGTCTCTTAGATTATATTCCCACCCTCGGGTTCTTACACCAGTGATACAATACGTTGCCTGCACATGTACCGCTGATTTATTTCACTTATGAGTATGGACTCCAGTTTTGTCCACTTGCCTACAAAGTCCCCAAAACTGTCTTTCTTTATAGCTGAATAATATTCCATTATATACAAATGCCACAATTGTTTAATCCATTCTTCTGTGGATGGACACTTGGGTTGCTTCCACATTTTAGCTATTACAAATTGTGCTGCTATAAACATGGATACACATATATCACAGTGATATGATGTTTTCAGATCTTCTGGGAAAATACCCAGAAGAATAATAGCTAGTTTGAATGGAACCTCTTGACCTAGTTTGCTGAGAAATCTCCAAACGGCTCTCCACAGTGGTTGCACCAGTCTGCATTCCCACCAGCAGTGTTAATAGAGTCCCTATTTCTCCACAGCCTCGCCAGCATCTGTTATTGGATGACTTTTTCATACTGGCCAGTCTTACTGGGGTGAGATGAAATCTCGATGTTGTTTTTATTTGCATTTCTCGAATGACTAAGGATGTGGAACATTTTCTCATATATTTATTTGCCATTGGTATTTCTTTGTCTGAGAAGTGTGTATTCATCTCAGATGCCCATTTCTGGATTGGGTCTTTGAATTTGGACAGGTACATGTTTTTTAATTCTTTGTATGTTCTAGATAGAAGACCTTTGTCTGAGGGACAGTCAGCTAGGATTTTTTTCCCAATTTGTGGGTTTTCTTTTTACTTTGCTGGTGATTTCTTTAGATGTACAAAAACTTTTCAGTAGAATGAGGTCCCAATTATTGATTCTTTGAAGTGTTTCCCTTGCAGTTTCATTTTTGTTCATGAACTCTCTGCCTACTCCTATGTCTTCAAGATTTTTACCTACTTACTCTTCCAATAGATTTAGAGTTTCTGTTTTAATGTCGAGATCTGTGATCCATTTTGACCTGAGTTTGGTGCATGGTGATAGACTTGGGTCTATTTTCAATTTTTGGCAAGACGCAAGCCAGTTTTTCCAGCACCATTTATTAAACAGGCCTTCTTTTTTCCAGTGGGTTTGTTGACCCCTTTGTCAAATATTAGGTAGATGAGTGGGTTTTTCATTGTGGTTGCATCTTCCAGTCTGTTCCATTGATCCTCAGGTCTGTTTTTGAGCCAGTACAAGGTTGATTTTATTACAGATGCTTTGTAGTATAATTTCAAGTCAGGGATTGTGATTCCACCTGACTTGTCCTTATTGCCCAGGATTGCTTTTGCTATTCTGGGTCTCTTCTGGTTCCAGATGAATTTGAGGCATATTTTCTCTAGATCTGTGAGGTATGCTAATGGTAGTTTGATGGGAATTGCATTGAATCTGTACAACAGTTTTGGAAGTATGGCCATTTTTACAATGTTATTTCTTCCTAGCCATGAGCATGGTGTGTTTTTCCATTTATCGAAATCCTCTTCAATCTCCTTTTTTGGAGTATTGTAGTTTTCACTGAATAAAATTTTCACATTCTTTGTTAGATTGATTCCTAAGTATTTCAATTTCTTCGTTGCTATTGTAAAGGGTATGGTTTCCTCAATTTCTCTCTCAGTCTGTTTGCTGTTCGTGTACAGGGATGCTATTGTTTTTGGGGTGTTGACTTTGTATCCGGTTACGCTGCTGAATTTCTCAATTAATTCCAGGAGTTTTCTTGTGGAGTTTTTGGGGTCCTCCATGTATGGTATCA
>PVLD010011552.1:5855-64763 GCA_004027595.1 Dinomys branickii
CCCTACTATCTTATCTATAATTTGGTATTTCCTTTAACGTTTTTGTGTTAACTAATGTGAAGATAACTATGTAATACAACATCTAGTTCTAATTCCCTACTATATTCTGTATAACTTTGTATTTTCTGTATTGTTTATGGCTTTTCTGGTTCATATGTCTCCATTCTTTTGTCTTTAAAATAAAATTAAAAAAAAAACAAAGAAACAAACAAAAATAAAACTTCAGACAGCAATAAAAAAAAAAAAGAGTAGGTAATATAGCAGCCATTGTAAATTTCTATCATTTATCTTTAGGTCACGTATCATTTTTGTTGTTTTTGTGGTGTTTTGATTTTGTCTTCATTGTTGTTTTGTCAGTTTTTAAATTTTTAAAATAAAAAACTGTGTGATGATTTTCTCCTTTTCACGAATTTTTTGGTAACATTCTGTTAATCCACTATTTTCTCCTGCTACCTATTATGATTAGGCGATCCAGGCTAATGTTCTTGCAAAATATCTTGAGGAAAATTTCAGTGCATAATAGAGCAATGCGCATAATAGAAGATAGCATTTAAGCATTGCAAAAAAAAAAAGTGCCAACCTTTTAGCAGGCACATATATTGAGTTAATAACAATAATACCATCTTAAAGATGTACAGTGCTATCAATTTTCTAAGGCTCTTTCACAGATGTAATAGCACTTAATAGTTGAAAGAGACTTGGAAGGAGAAACCAAACAGTATCTAACATCAGAGAGTAAGTGGCTGACAGTATCTCAAATCTAATTCTCCTGGTTCTCTTCAATTTCTCTGGGCTTTCAAGTCATTTAGTTACCTCAAAATCATGCATCTAGTAAATAAGAACTTTATTTCAAGGACCGAGAGGAGAATGTTAATTTTGAGCCTTTCTTCATATTAATTTATATCCAAACATTAAAATGATGCTTTCCTTTTCTTAGTTTGGTAGCAACCAAATGTCTTGAAACTTCAAGCAGTAAAACAGGACTTGATCATCTTGTGCAATGAAATTCAGTAAGATTCGTTCTAACATTTTGAGAAATTGCTGTTTGCATCAATAAGAATTTTGAGGTCTGAAAGTACCCATGTGTTTTTCCTACTCCATTTGGTCTCCTATGATCCTGAACTTGCACTGAGCTTCAAAACTGGATAGGGTTGCAGCTCAATGTTGTTGGAAATCACACCAACAAGAAATGAAATGAGCTGCTTCCCAATGCACATATATGTGCATGTGTTTGTATATGTGTTAATGTGTGACTACATAGTAGTATATTGTGTGCAATTATAAGATTATTGATAAATCTTTCTATAGGTAGTTACTTAAATACTAAGCATATTGTTGCAAGTTCCATGAAAGAATTCAAATATTCCTACCAAACTAGTATAATACTTGTCCTTAAACATAGGAATGATTTTTTTTTGTCTTTTTTAGACAAGGTTTCACTATGTAGTTCAGGCTGACCTTGACTCACTTTGTAGCCCAGGCTGTTCTCAAACTTGCAACGATCCTCCTGCCTCAGCCTCCTGAGTGCTGGCATTACAAGCATGTGCCACCATGCCTGGCAGCAATCATTTTTAAACTATACTTCACCATAGAGTAGAAGAAATCTAGATAGTTGTACACTAAGTGTTTAAGGTCCCATAAAAAGGAACTATAAAAATAAAATGTTTAAATAATTTTAAAAAATAAAGTCAGATATCCATCTCAATGCTTTGAGATTTACTTGACTTCTACTATTATCAAATTATAAAACAAAAACAATTGCTCTCTTTAGTTTTTAGAGAACTGGGTATTCATCATGGAGCCATCTCTAACAGGCACTTTATGAGCAGTTGTGGCAGCTGGTGTTTCTGCCTTTATGCCTTCACTTACAAGGTGGCATTGTGGGATGAAGGACTTTTTCTTCCATGACCTGCTGTCATTCTAAATACCTTTCCAAGGTCTTCCAGCTATTGCTAGAGCTTTGTCTTGTGCTGGAGAAACTTCTTCAACTGGAATACAGTTCTGTCTCCTTCACACCATGCTGAAATTGTGGAATGCATGTGAAACAACATTCTGTGAAACAAAGAATGTCAGTCTAGCAGGTTAGAAGCCAGGTAGGCAAAACTTAATTTTATATATGAGCAAATTAAAACTCAGAAAGGGTAAATGACTTGTAAGAATCTGTGTTTCCCTCTTATTATGGCTACTGAAAATGTTTAAAAATATTCTCCATATGTGTGCAATTGGAAAATACTGCCTAGAGATTAATATTATACTTGACCCTTTCACTGTAAGGAAATTCCACATCTTTCTATTATTTTTTCATTGATTTCCATGTTATAAATTTTGTCAAGAAAGATTTTCAAATAATGAAACACATCACATCAAACACCCATATTGCACTAAGACTATGAGATATTGTTTCCATACCTATCTCACTTGCTATAATTATATGAAGTATTGTTACTATTTGCTACCTCTATGAAGCCTGAGGAAACACTACTCACAAACTTTCAATATTTCTGGCAAACAAAAAATTATAAAATGAATGTTCTTTGACCTTGGAGAACTATGTCTTATGTACATATAGAGAAGAGAGCAATTCCTGAAACATCAAGGTAATCACCTTAAAAAATGCCTAGGATGGTCTCATGTAAGGAAAATCACTCATGAAGCCTGAGTCATAAATGTGCGGAATCCATTAAGATTTTTCTGGAACATGTTATCACCAATTCATATATCAATTTAGGGAGCATTATTTAGGGAGCATCATATGTCAATTTAGGGAGCAATTTAGGGAGCATTATTCCTTTCACTGTAAGGAAATTCTACCTCTTTCTATTTTTTTCATTGATTTCCACGTTATAAATTTTGTCTCTTTGTTATTATCTGTTTGTTATTTTGACACTTGAGCATTTCTTCAGGATTTTATCGACGTACACATACAGAATAGTGCACAGATCACAAACTTGCAGCTGCATTAGTTTCACAAAGCTAATGGCTCATGTACCCGGTACCTGAATTCAGAAACAGAACATCAGAACATCCTAGAGCCACCCTCTGTGTCCGCTTCTGGATATCAGCACCCAGGAACACTCTCCTGCACTCATTTGGCCTCTTTCTGATTTTTTTTGTGACAAAATCATAAAGGAGGTCTTTGTTTTGCTCACTTTTATTTCTGAGCTTCACTTACAGTGCTGTGTGTTATAGTTTATGTAGGCTTACTGCTGTGTAGTATTGAATTCTACATATTTCTATCTACTTATCCACTGTAATACCAATCAGTGGATAGTTTCCAGTTTCTGGCTATTATAAATCATGCCCGTAAGACATTCTTATACACGTTGTTAGTGAAAATAGACATGCATGTTTTCCCTTGCTGTGTCACTGGTACATACATGTTCAGCTTTAGTAGGTAATGAACGAAAACCAGTTTTCTGAAATGGCTGTACCAATTTGTATTCCCATCGGCGGCTCCATGATGAGCACACAGTTCTCTAAAAACCAAACAGAGTAATTGTTTTTGTTTTATAATTTGATAATAGTAGAAGTCAATAGTAGAGTCTGCATTGTCCCATATTCTAACCAGTTCCAGTGAGATATCATTTCTAAATGGTATCTTCTTTATTTTTATTGTATGCCCATAATTTATAAAGAGTGATTTTTATACAATGGGTCTTTATGTAACAAAAAAAGCAAAAGTCTAGTTAATCTTTGTAGGAAAGTTAGATATACTAACTCCGTCCTGACTCAGAAATTTTTGAGATAAATGCAAAACATCTGGATTTATTCTAAGTGTGTTGTTGGTATAAGAACATACTGAGTGGAGTGATTGTTTCAATATGTTAGTCAGGATCAGTCTAGGATTTTTAGCTGGAGATCTCTGATGATAGTTTGAAAGATGCCCAGCTCAGTAACATGAGAAAGAAATTGAGTATTTTGGAAGGTATGGGCAGTAATTTCCCTTCAGTGGGTATATAAAACCCAGGAAAACTTATTTTGGAGATATTTAAAACTAGGATTTCTATTTATATGTTTTATATGAAAATAAGCAGGCAATATTAGCCTGCTGAGCTATCAAATGTTGATAGCTTCTGAACCCAAAGGCCATGGCTCTTCCCTATTTCCCATCCAAGAATGTAACTTGTATGGAAGTTGATAAAACCAAAAGTGCATTCACAGTTCAAGCTGTATTTTGGTTCATAGAAAAATTATGGTAAATATGGATCTTTTTTTTTTGTAAACTTACAAATAATGCAAAACTGTAGTTGACGTAAGAAATATTTCTTCCTCACAGTGCAAAGCCCAGAGCTGCAAAAATCCTGTAGTCGCAGAAAAGCTTATCTTTGTAAATCCTTCTAACAAATTGACAGCACCATTTTTCTCTCTTTCCTCACTTCTGACTGATCTTTCATCATCTTATATTTGGATTGTTACCAAGATCAACCTTTCCTTCTCCTAACTACTGCTGATATATTTTTCTTTGGAAAAACAGTGCAAAGATATTGTGGTGGACTAACTAATGGTCAATTTGGAACAGAGAGCTGAACTAAATCAGTGTGGTTCTGGGTGTGGAAGGCCCATCTGAGGATTGTTGCCAACAGTATAAAGGGAGAACTGGAGGGGAAGATGTGCTGCTGATTCTTCTGGAAAAGCTTGTCAAGCTGGTTTTCCTAATACAAACTCGGCTGTTCTCATCGTAGGAGGAGCTCAGGCCCTTACAGTCACTGAGAATGGCTGGGGCTCTTTTCGGGGAGAGCTCTGGCCATTACCTTGGATGCTGCTTCCTGGCTCCAGTGCAGACCCCTCAGCATAGAGACTTCATCCTGCTGGCACAGACTTCCTAGCTTCCACCACTGGCCTTGGGGCCTTCCCAGTGCAGATCCTTGATATAGGCTTGCATGAGACATTTTTACGGGCTCTCAGTCTTCAGCTGAACTCACACAGGCCATCGCCACAGGATCCAGCCTCTCAGCTGGATTCCTTGGGTTTCTAGTGCATGGACAGGTCTCTTGCACTCTTCTGCATTTGACTTTTTGAGTGAATATTATAAAATAATCCTATAAATTATGTGTCCTGTATTAAATCTATTTCTTTGCAAACTCTGACTACAGTGGGTATGCTAGCTAAAAATCACTAAGCTAAGCTTTATTTAGGTGTGAATCTTTAACTCAGAAAAGAAATCTGTGGATATCTACATAGAAAAACCTCCAATATTTTATAATCATTAATGTAATCTGATGAGTAAAGTCACTAGCATAGAATTTACATGAAGTTTATAAAACAGCCCTCCCTCCACATGGCTAACTATACATGTCTAACTGTATTTCTGTCTAACAGAAAAGCTGTCAGATATATAACTTCTGGATGTCTTGGTGGTATGAAGATTCAGTGATCCCATTAAGAAAATCATTCTCCTCCCTGTGCTCAAATGAAATGACTCATGTCTACATTACCCTTAGAAGGGACTGAAAACTCCTAGTGGAAATTAAGCCTTCTCTCAATTAATCATTTCACAATATGCAATAAAATAATACATATATAAAGCTGTCTAATGATAACCATATGTTTGTTAAGAAATAAAATTTAAAAGGAAATGATAATAGCTAATTTTATAGAGCACTTGCAAGGTGCCAACCACTATGTATGCAACTTCATGTTCCTACTTACCTTTAACAATACGCCTAGATCTACTGGGTGTGGTGGCACACACCTGCAATCCTAGACTCTGGAGGCTGAGGCAGGAGGATCACTGTAAGTTCAAGGCCAACATGAACTACACAGTAAATAAAAAAAAAAAAAACCAACCAAAGAAAAATCTCCCCTAGATCTTTAGCCCTTTGACAGATGAGGGATTTGAGGAGGAAATAAGGCAACTTGCCCAAGAAAGGACCCTTGAAGCCAACTTCACCTGTGCCTTTAATCGCCATACTTTCCCCAAAGAAAAAGAAAGAATACTCTCTGTCATGAGAGGCACTGTTGACCAGCAAAAGGAATTTTTCCATTTGTACCTCAATAACTGACTAAGGAAAGTCCCTCAGTAAATTAATCATCCTCCTGATCACACTACCATGATAATAGATTTTTTCTTTTAATTTATTATTTCAGGAAAAAGTCAGATTCTGCATAGAAGAGCACTGTTGAAAAAATGAACAGTCGTGTTTTCTCCATTAGAATTTTCCTCCTATAAGGACTAATGCCCCAAATGGAGATGGTGGCCTAAATTTTTTTTTTTTTTTGGTAGCCTAAATTCTTAACTTGATGACCCAGAGCATAGACTGGCAACAAAGACTATCTTTGCATTCAGCAAAACAATGTTTAAAATGTAGAAGACAGTCAATAAAATGTAGAACAGAGTCAATTCCGTGGACACAGGGGAGGAGCTATTATGTTGTATACAATCACCATGATCCTCACATTGGAATCCCATAACTGGAATTCACCCAAAAAGGAAATAAATGGTTAAAAGTGGGTGGTCCTTACCTATCTAGCACAGTGCTGAGAGTGCCTCTACAATGCTGTGCCTGCAGGCCTAGGTCTACCTAGCAGAGCAATTAGACAGGCTCCTCCAATAAGTTAGAATTTGGGATCACAGCAGCTGAGGACTTCTGTCCCATGACCACAGACAGGGTGATTCTGCCTCAGCTGTCCACCAAATCACATAATCAGGGTCATGTTACTATACTGATCAATAAGATTGTTTCCTAACTTCCTCAAAGGCAGACACAGGGAAGTGGATTTAAGTTACAAGATGAATTATTAGCTGCCAAAGTGGAAAAAATCTGTTCTTAGTAACTGCTAGCAATAGCTGCCATCTATTGAACAGTTGAGGTTGGCCAGGCATTGTGTTAGACACTTTTCAAGAATTGTTTTAATACTCATAAGAGCTTACATGGGCAAGTATTTCCCCTTTTCAGATGAGCAGATTGAAACTTGAAACAGTGAGAAACTTGTTCAAGCCCAAACAATCAGTGGCTTTGCCAGAATTGCCAGTGAAGGTGGTAGAAAGTGATGTTCTTTATCTTGGAACATTTCTTAAGCTGTAGCCCTTGAACCGCGAATTATATGGAAAGATCAGATATATTATAATTGAAATCAAGTTGTCTGTGAAACACTGGGTTAATAAAGCTTTAAATTTTTTTACTATCAGTTTTGTCAAAATGTACTGGTAACATTCATCATCCCCAACAGAGGATACCAGGGTCCAATCTCCTAGCACTTTTCAAAACTTTTGTCACAGAACTCCTTTATTTCTGCTTTAACTAGAATCTCCAAGAACTCGGATTGGTTGGACAGAATTTAGGAAAATCTGTATGATGTTAATGCTTGGATGTTTCCTTTAGTAAAGGCCTTATAAAAAGTACGAATTTGTTAACAGAATCACAGGACTGGTGTTATGGTTGATACATTGTGTCAACTTGGGGAATCCAGAGGTTTGGCTGAGTGATTCAGCAGGAAGCCAGGGTGCTTACTTTGTATACATCCTGAGCCTGTGGAAGAGGAGGGCATGGAGACTGTGTGAGAGCTACCCGCCCCCCGAGTGGGGGCAGGCTGTTTACAATGTAGGGGAGAAAAGGAGGCTGCTAGTGGCCATTTCTCCCTTTTTGCTGGTTGTTTTTGCTGTGCTCTGCTGCCATGAACAGTTTGCCCTCTGCCATGTGCCACTCCGCCTCTGGAGCCAGCCAAGTATAGACTGAGACCTCCACAAACTGTAAGCTAAATAAACCTTTCCTTCCTTCATTTTGGGTATTGGGTATTTTGTCTCAGCAACAAGAGAGAAGTAACCAAGACAACTGGGGATGTAGCTTTTGGTAGAGCCCTTGCCCGGCATGTACAAAGTCTTGCATTCAATCTTCTGTATCACAATAATAAGAAGGGGAAGAGGAGGAAGTGAAGGAAAGGGACGAGAAGGAAGAGGAGGAGGAGGAGAAGGAGAAGGAGGAGGAGGAGGAAAAGAAGTAGGGTTGGGTGGGAGGGAGGGAATCAAACGGAGTAACTCAAACCTCCAGTTGCTATTGATTTCTCACATTCCCAACTTACTCTTGGTTTATCTGTTTTAGTGAGTAGCTCACTGAAGACCAGTTCACCCACACAGCTCCTAAATGATTAGAAATTCCCACTTTCTAACTTAACTTCTCTCACCTCCAAAAAGAACAGTGCTACCAAAGAATAATGCCACCAAAACTAGTGAAACAAACCCCTCACTACGACTAAACCCCTAACTACAACTGCCTTGTCCTCAGAGCCTACGTTTCTTTACTCTGTAGATGGTAACTAATCTTCACTAACAGTAGGTGCCAGGTTGCATCTACTCAATTTCTGATGCCAGGTAGGCATAAAAAACATGAGCGCAAGGCAAACCTTGATTAGGGAGTTTTCATCCACTCCCCAAAGCATACCAAAAGGACTCTCATCCAGTATCGTGCCTCCCTTGTCTTGGTATTTGTGGAAAGAGGACTCATGGTGAAGTTCCTGGAGAAGAGGTAGTAATACTCCCCGCCTGGACAAGCACTCCTTTCACCTGCACTGTTGTGCTTACATGGCTGCTTTCAAAAGCAAAGCCAGGCTGGGTGTGCTGGCACACACCTGTAATCCCAGCACTAGGGAGGCTGAGGCAGGAGAGTCACTGCAAATTCAAGGCCAGCCTGGACTACAAAGTGAGTTCAAGGCTAGTCTGAACTTCACAGTGAAACCGTTTAAAAAAAATAAGATATTTTAGCACCGGGTATGGTGGTGCATGCCTGTAATCCCAGCACTTGCGAGGTTGAGGCAGGATTGTTGCGAGTTCAAGGCCAGCCTGGGCTACAAAGTGAGCTGAAAGCCAGCCTGAACTGCGTAAGGAGACCCTGTTTCAAAAAGAGAATAAACAAACAAACAAATAAATAAAAAGAAAACATTTTTAAAAAGAAAAGCCAATGTAAATAATAGCTTAGGATCAGGGCAGACTGTGTTTCAAAATGGACATGGTTTGTACTGTGTCACTGCTAGCTCAGCAAAGAAAAGGATGTCCATAGACTTTCTCCTGCACCCTAAAAACTTTCTTTGGTAAATTTTTTCTCTACAAACACATTGTAACAAAAATGGGAGATGTTACTTTTCCTCTCTTTGACATGAGGTTATTGAAGAAAGCCATGAACAAAAGAAACATAATATATGCAAATAACTCTGGCCAGGGATATAGTTCAGCAGCACAGAGCCTGCCTGACAAGAGCAAGGTTCTGAGTTTGATTCCCGGTACAGTTATCTCTTTGGACATCTGAATACTGTGAGCCTCTAAGCGTAATCATTTAAAGAGCCCAAAGGTGAGGGCCTGTTTTATTTATTTCTCCAACTCCCACAGATTCCAACTCGGGATCTTCACTTAGTGATCACTCAGAAAAGGGGAAATGAATAGATGAATTAGACTTTTCTGACTGCTTGCTTCAAAAGACAAAAGTAGAAAAACAATTGTTTAAAAATACACGCTCCCCAGGTTCAAATGACACCTTTTCTTGAATAAAGGAATGTTTTATAAAATCCTGCATGACTGTTTAGTGCCTTAGACACAAAATATTCCATTTAGAATTATTAAGTAAGTATTTATTAAAAAATGACTTTGTGCCTTAATACTGAACCTGCCAAACTGTCCTGTATGTACCTTCTCCTTAGGTATTCACTACTGCATAGGAGGACGAAAAAGAAGAGGGAAAAATATTAAGTACACATACACAATATAGCTCTGAATACAGTATACTTATGGGAGGACTTGAAAGGCATTTAAAATTAATATTAAATAGCATTTTTCACTTAGATACCCATGACATTGCTAGTGCAATTTGAAGCTGTGAGATTTTAGCCTAGCAACAATCTCTTTCCCTCCTTGCTAATGTAGGAAGTTGGCTGGGCGTGGTGGTGCATGCCCATAATTCTAGCACTTGCAAGACTAAAGCAGGAGGATCACTGTAAGTCCCAGGTCAGCCTATACTTCTTTGAGGCCCTACCTCAAAGAAGGAAAAAAAAAAAAATGAAGAAAGCAAAGAAGGAACTGAAACCCTGGGGCTGCAGTAAAATGTCCAAGGTAACACAACAACAGGAAAATTTAGGACTTGAAATCAAATATCCTGGTTCTCAGATCAATTCCCATTTACCTCTCTCTAAAGACCTCCCAGCCTTCTGAGACCAAATCAACTGCACTCTAGTTAGCCTGGGGAGCTCTCCCCAGTGAATGAATCAGCTCCACTAGAAAGAGGTTTTATTTTATTTAGTTTTTGCTTTTGAGTGTTTTGTTTGTTTTTCTTTACATGAAAACACAACTGGTTCTCAACATTCCTTTCTTGGACTCTAGGCTTAAGACTTTTTCCCCTGGCAAATAGACTGTGTTAGCAATTAAATGAGATTAGGCTACTGGGGAGCTTTGAAAGAAATAGTTCCTGATAACCAGGTGTAGATAATTCTGTTTCACAGTGAATTGGTCCTTCAAGACTCTCATTTGAGGTCAACCAGTCTTTCCTTCGCTTAAAAAATGCTTAACAGGGTCAGCTAAATTACCTATAAGACATATCCCTTAATGGTTTTGCGTAAGGAAATTTTCAAGCAGGCTGCTTCACAGAGTTAGATTTTCTTGAAACAGCATTGAAGTTACAGGAAGTAGATGAAGAAGAAGAAGAAAAAGAAGGAGGAGGAGGAGGAGGAAGAGGGGAAGAAGAGGAAGAAGAGGAGGAAGAAGCAGGGGAGGAAGTGGAAGAGGTGGAGGAACACTTGGTCTAGGACCCAGAATCTGGCTATACGTGTATCCTTTAAAACAGCTCACTTGGAGGCAATTTTAATAGCACAGTAATTCATACAGACTGGTAAGTTGGTGTATAATAGGAAAAATAGATTTAATGTACTCTTTAGACAGGCTTCATTTATTTTATTTATACATTTTATTTTTATAATTTATTTTTGTCATATAATGTAGCATGCATTTCATTGGAATTATTTTGGCCAGAACATAGATGGTCTTAAAATAATCAAAATACCAGTTTGTTCTTAGTGGGGAAAAAAGAAACCCTCAATTTTGTTTTGAATTATAGCATCTCCTGGCATGAAAGGAGTTGGTCTATTTCCTCGGGGATGTTTTCCAATTCCTTAGGCCTCAAGAGATGGAGAGAAAAGAGAAATGCAAGCCAGAAATCCCCGTGTCACACGGAGGCAGCAGCCTGGCGTCTCCACCAGATGGGATGGGAGGTGAGCCTGGCTGAGGTAAGGGGACGCATCTGCTCTGTGTCCAGTCACTTAATGTCAACGGCAGGGGCGGGAGCCTGGGGGTGAGCAGTTTATCAGCCCAGCAGCCCTTGGGACAGTTCACCACTCTAGCACGGGCTCCACGCGAGCAGGGCACTATCAACTCTACCCTCAGATTTCTGCTTCCTATTAAGACGCCTGTTAGCAGGAGAAATGATTTCCCACTGGTTGTGCATGTTCCAATTTATTGCTTTATTTGCTAGCTATTGAATTAAATGAGAAAATCCTCCATAAGGATGCCTTTTCAACACAGAAAGGTCACTTGTCTCATCAAACTGTGTTCTTGTATCACACTCTGTCTATCTAGAATTTCCATCAGTTACTGAGTAATTCTAGCATTTAGGTTCAGCACCCTTTTCTGAGTGAAGTATCTGTTTTAGTAAAGTTCAAAAGGCCTGTGTACTCACTAAAAATGATCCATTTGAGGGAGTACATTTCTCCAAAGTTTTCCATTGTTAGTATACCCACATTTAAGCGATTGTGAAACATGCACACACATTTAAATCTAGGTCTTCAGGTGAATTTTGAAGAAATTCTTCAGCAGATTTGTATAGCTTGGCATTGAAGCAATACAGTATACACAGCATCCACATTATCTCCCTTTAAAGAATATTTATTTTTTTACTACTCATGATTCTGAATAATATCACTATCCCTATAGTGACATTATTGCTTTAAAATGATATGGTTTTAAAAAGTAGTCAAAGTTTTAGTTGCATATTAGATTATATGTGTTCAGATATATTTTCTTTTCTTCATTTAATTTCTAGAAACTCCAATATTTATGGCATATCCTTACGATTTTTATCACTATTAATACATCTACTTTGTCGCTTCTATTTAACATTCTACTCATGTTTACGGCTAGTCACACATTGGAACTCATTTTGAGATGCTGAGGTCAGATCTGTATTGCATAGGACGTAGGGCCAGCATCATCAGACATAAAGCGAAAAGATTCTGACTTGCAGCTGACCAGACTTGCATGGTCTTTTAGGCAGGGGTCCTGTTCTTCTCTGGTCCCCTGAGGCCCTCTATTGCTGCCTTGGCAGCTCTGAACATCCTTGAGCAAAGTGCCCATCATACTGCAGGTGCCAGTACATTGTTGGGGACCACAAATTATAAACTGACAGAGAATGTATTGGAGAGTCTCCTTGCCCTGCCTTGTGGGCCAGTTTTGGAAGGCAGTATTCCCGCTTCCTCTCAGTCAATGAGGCTGTGAAGCTCACAGAGCAGGGTGAAGTCTGCTGAGGGACACAGAGGGAAAACTACTAGCCAGGTGTGGGGATGAGTCTTAACTTGTTTCCTTATGATGTTAAACTTGATCCTTCCACCACTACTCCTATGCTGTTCCAGGAAAAGCACTGTACTCCTCCCCCGCATGGGCTAATACAATGGTTCGGAGCAGAGATGGTTGGTCTTTGTTCCCAGAGAATACTGATTGTTGTAAGTTAATACATTGTGCCATTTTGAGAAGTTTAGAAGCCTAACTAAGTGACTCAGTAGGGGGCCAGGCTCCTCACTTTGTAAGCATCCTGAGCCTGCCCAAGGAGAAGGTATGAGTGCCACACCCACTGGAGGGCGGGTAGCCTGCACACAATGGAAGGGAGGAAAGGAAGCTTGCTCTTTCCCCCATTTGGTTGTTCTTGTTCTTTCTGTCTTCCACCGCCATGAACCGTTGCTCCTGTGCCACGCCTGCCACACCACCCTGCCTTGGAGCCAGCTGATTATGGACTAAAACCTCCACAAACTGTGAGTTAAGTAAACCTTTCCTTCCTTAATTCTGGGTGTTGGGTATTTTGTCCCAACAGTGAGAGAAAAGTAAATAAGACAATCCTCCCAGACCCTTATTTTCTTGCCATTTTTGTCTTTTGCTCTTTTTCTTCTTTCACCATGTGCTTGCAACTCCAGGCCGATCAGGGACTCACTGCAGAGGTCCTGACACCGGGCACCATGGAACGGGTCCCCAGTTGTATGTGGCACAGTAATTTGCAACCTCTCAGATGAAAAGCAGCAAAGTACTGAGGAAGGTGGCTTTAAAAAAAAAGACAGACTCAGGTTTAAATCCTGCTCTGACACTTAATCTGTGAAATAACCTTGAGCAGGTTATTTTACAGTTCTCTGCCTTCCTGAGATAAAATTCATCATACAGAGTTACAGTTGGCGTTGACATGGCTGGCTGTACAGAATGATAGTTAAAGGCGTAGCTTCTGGGTTCCAGGCCTGATTCGCCATCTTCTAGTTCTTCAACTCTAGACATACCAACATAAATCACTCTTAATTCCTCATTTCTTTTTTTACAAGATGAGGATATTATCATTATAATTTCTTAGAGGGTTTTTTAAAAAATTAGATTTTAAAAATAATAAAAACCAAGTTTCATAATATTTGGCACATGTTAAGCACTATATTGGCTAATTATCTTTTATAAATTTAATCTCAAGTTCCTAACAGTAGTTGGCATGCACTACCCTAGAACCTGCTGGATCTTTCATACCCCCAGGGGTCTTTTTACCCTGTGGGTAGCCTATCTAGTGCCACGAGATCACAGTTACAAGATTGAGAAGAACTTCAAAGAGTGAAAGGAATTTCTATTTGTAAAATGTCCTGGAAAATATATTTTATTGTTCAACTTTATAGGTCTTGTTTATTTAAGCCTTTTAAATTATTTCTATCATTAAAATACCTCACCCTTACACCATGTGTTTTGAAGAAACAACATCTTCAGGTACTGTCTCTACCTAAATATCTACATTTATTTTTGACAAACAGTTGTAGCTGATGTAAACACTCAGCAATCAAGGTACTTTGAAAATGCTTTCTATTTTCATTAAACAGTGTTTATCCTAAAGAGATTTGCCTTTATATCTTCAGTGTTACTTTTGGAATGATACATATTTATAATATAACAGTATGCCACTTTTAGAACTTTTTTACATTTGAGTTTCTGAAAAATGCTATTTACATAATTTTTCCTGAAGCACTTGTATAATTCTCTAAAGTACTCTCTTTGATGATTTTATATATACACATTCCTTTCATCTTCTTATACTGGATTTGTTTATCTCCTCACTCAATCAGAATATTTTAGGTGAATATTGAAATAATTGTTGGCTTTTAAAAATCATGTAATCAACAGCTGGGTATAGCTGCAAATGATATGCATATTTCATCAGTTTGTAAATGTATTCATTCTTTTTTTTTGTACTGGGAATTGAACTCAGGACTTTGCACTTGCTAGTCAGGTGCTTGTGCCACTGAGGTATATCTCTAACCCAATGTACTCATTCTTTACAGAAATCACTTTTGATACATAGTTTATAAATAAATGTGGCTTAATTCTGCTATAGAAAAGAAGCTTACTGTTAATTTCTAAACTTAGGAAATATTGAGGACATTTCTATTTACTATTAGTACATAGTTTATATATGTATATGCACACATATAAATGTATATACATATCATATATTCAATTCACGGGATGTTATTAGTATATTCTCTGTACCATGTTTTTCTCATCCATCTTCTATTATCACCTCTTTCAAAGCTCTTCCTCTGCAACCATCCCTATTGCTTATGAGGACAAAGAATTCTGTGTTTCTGTGCTCTGCATTCCTCCTACCATCTCTCGATCTTCCCCTAGCCTTCATCCTTACCCCAACATACACACACATGTGTGCACACACAGCTCCACTTCCTCTTGTCCATGGTGTTACAGTTTGAATCTTAAATGTGTCCCTAATGCCCATATGCTAAAGGCTTGGTTGCCAGCCTGTGACACACTACAAGAAGGTGGTGAAAGCTTTGAAATCTGTGCCCTAGCAGAAGGAAGTTAGGTCACTGGGTGCGTGCCCTTGAAAGGAATAAGGGATCCTGCTTCCTTCCTCTCTCTGTTTCCCAGCCCCCACGAGAAAAAATCTTTGCTCCACTACACATTTTCCACCATGATGTAGTGCTTTACTACAGGCCTGAAAGCAACGGGCCAACTGACCATGGACTGACACTTCTGAAACTGTGTGCCGGCACAAATCTTTCCTCCTTCTAAGTGTATTATTTCTGATATTTTGTCATAGCAACAGAAAACTAACCCATATGGCTGGGGTGAGGACTGCCTTAGCTATAACTTACAAATGCAAATGTGATTTTTTATTGTTTGTACATAGATAAATAAAGCATATATAATAAAATACAAAAATTAGTTTACATGTAAATATAGGCAGGCCTAGAAAACTTGATGAAATTCTACAATATATGACCATGCACAATTTTGTTTCCTTCTCTTTGGTCAAAGATGGTTGGTATTCCTTCCAGATCCAAATGCAATACTAGAGGAAGCTAGTAGCTCTTTTCCCAATGATTCCACAGTCTTCAAGCAAAATGGTATCGTTTGCAGACATTTCCTTTTTGTGTATAATATTTTCTAGAATGCAACAGAGAAGGGCAGGGGATGGAAATAAGAAAATGGCACACACTCTTACATAATTCTTAATATGCGCAGCTGTAGCCTCCATAGATGTTAGAATTAAATTGTTTTTCTCCACTGCATTTAGATCATGCCAAAAAAGTCAGGGTTAATAAATACAGCCTGTGAGTAAGAACAATGATCATATTATCCCTGGATCAGTACCTAGCATGTAAGAGGCACTCAAAAATATAGATTAAGTGACTGAAGGAATAAATGAACATAGTGCAATCTTGATTCAGGTGAAAATAAAAAGAGGAGAGGAAGTAATTTCTCTTCTTTTTCAGAATTCCTATTATTCTGAAGACGGAGTAGAGAATTTGATAGTCTACAACTTGACAACTATGAACAAAGGAACTTGACACATTTTCCATTAGTAAATCAGATCATAATCTGGTTACAGAATCATAGATATGGGCTGGGATCAAACAAGGAGCTTTAGGAGAGGCCACTGATTCTAAGTGTACACTATTCATCAAGCAATAAGTTTGTGAACCACTGAAAACCTTATGCTCGCCATAGGGACTCAGTCTTTGGGGAATGTTCTAGAGTTAACAGGAAATGTATAAAAAATAGATCTCTTACTGAAGGAGACCAAAAGAAACCCAATAAGAGCCCAATGAAACCATCTTCTAGTCACTTCCAATAAACACTCTTGTGAACTATTGCCATCTTTATTGTAAATTTCATCCACAAATCTCATCTCTACATAGTCTTTTTATTTTTTATTTTTATTTTTTTTGCGGTACTGGGGATCGAACTCAGGACCCTGCGCTTGCTAGGCAAGCGCTTATTCCACTGAGCTATATCCCCAGCCCCTCTACATAGTCTTTTTAGAAGTGCATGGCACTTGGGACTGTCCACACAAAAGGCACTGAAGACACAATAACCGAGATCCTCTTTATAAAATGGAAATCCAGTGATTTTTCTCACCTTCTCTGACTCAGCATTTCCTTAGACTTATTCATTTGCATACACCCCCTGCAGTCTAATTCTAACTTGGTAATAAAAATATAGCAAGACGGGATACACACCATGTTTCATGCATTTTAATGTCCTAATATTTGTTAACTTGGAATGAAATATAAAAGATGTGTGGTTTTAGCGTGCTAGCAAGCTGAATGCCTTGACAATCTGTTCATTTCTGGCTTTTAGATGTCTCAGGCATTTTACTTCTGCTTTTAATTGTAACTGTCATTTTTATGCACATGGCTCAAATCCTGAGACCCTTCTTACTGTCGCTTTCATTCTCCTTCTGACCCTTGGGTCATCTAAAATGATGGCTTGATCTTGATTGCTTTTAAATTTAAGTTCAAAGAATTGATCCATATTTTTTCTTGAATAATACAATTCCATTTTGTTAATCTTATTTCTTGTATTATTTTCATATTGGCTAACCACGTTTGTGGTCTATTCTCCAGAACTATATATTTTTTTTCTTTTACATCTTACTCTCTCTATTCCATCACAGCCAAAGCTTTAAATCACATTCTCTTATTGCACATTATAATTTTGTTTTCACATTGCCACCTACTCTGTTTAATTAAATAATTTGTTGACACACTCAAAATTCTGTTTACCCTAGCACAGGAACTTCAGCCAATGTAATTAAACCCAGGGCTTCAGGATCTGCCTACTACAGTAAAATGTTGAAGTAGAGAAATTTGTCTTTGAACTATGTGGAACCAGATTTATCAACTCAGTTTTCCTCTTTTCTCCTTCCTTTAGCTTTTCCTTCTTTCTTCCCATCGTGTGAGGCGATGGTCACTTTTGCTGCTTCCCATCCATTCCTGACTTTACATCATTGTCTTCAATGTGTTTAATGTTAACTGCAAGTCTATTGTCTCTCTATATAGTTTTAAAATATAATGAAATTAGCAAAACCCCAACCCCACTATTCTCACTGAAATATGAATAAGAAAATTGTTAGTTCTTTAGCTGTTGAGTTAGTTCAATTCTGTTAGTGAAAAAATACTTAGTACTAATTGTGCATAAGCCACCATGACACAAGTGAAGAGGATTAAATACCAGTACCTATGGTTGATAAAATCAAGACATAGAAAAATTAAATTACTTTCCCAAAGTCAGACAGTCACTGTTAAGTGTAACTTGAAATCACTAAGTTTGGCCCTATAGAGATACTATCCAAAAGAATTTCTGTGATGATCAAAGTGTTCTACTTCCATTCTACCTATCATGGCAGCCACTCGGTAGTCATATGCCTATTTATATTTGAATCCTAACTATCTGCAGCTGATACAGTGAATTCTTAATGGTAATTAATTTTAACCAATTGTGAAGTCATAGCTCTTGACCTACAGGTTTTTCTTCAAGCCGTTACACTCTGCTTCTCTCTGGGACCTAACAATAGTAAGCTGAAAAAGAAGAGCAGGTCTGAGCAAAGACAACTGGTGTGTGACCTTCCACAGAAGTGCAGACAGTTGTGTAGCTTCTCCAGAAATTACATCAATCCCTAAAAAAAAAAAGCTGTCCATGTAGAAAATTTAATCCGGACTTGAAATGTAAAAGGTGGCCTCTCCTACCAGTGACCTCTCATCAAGACATTTCCACCTAATAACAGGAGATCCAAGTAAGTATCAGCCTGCTTTCCTTCTGATAGTCGTAAGAGAAAAGACAGTAAAACTCCACAGTCAGACCTTAAGAGTGGACTTTAAATACTATGTTTTATTTTAAGCTCTGTGAATTCCTAGAAACAAATTCAAACTCCTGGCATGGGCATAATAGTACCAATCACAATAATATCCCTTGTTTAAACTTTATAAGTCTAGCAAGCAACTTCAATGCCTATTACATGAAGTTATTTTGTCCTTACCAACCCTGTGAAATGAGAATTATGGGTTTAATTTTGCAGATGGAAACATAAAAGACATAGGGAGTTTAGGGAGCTTGTCCAAGGTCATGTGTCATGAAAGTAGAACACTTGGTGCTTCTACCTTAGCAGTCTTGGGTCCCAAGGGTATGTCCTTGTTTTTCTGTGAAAATCATATTTCTCCTAAAATTGCCTCAAAAAAGCATCTGATATCTGGCTGTGCAATTCCCATCTCTACTCTTCGCTTCAGTTATCTTTTACCTGGCTTACTTACCGTATTGGTTACATTTCTCTCATTGCTGGGACAAAATACCTCATGCCAAAAAATTAAAGAAAGAAAGGTTTATTTAGCTTACAGTCTGTGGAGGTTTCAGTCCATACTCAGCTGGCTCCAAGGCAGAGTGGCACAGAGCAGAGGGCAACAGTTTATGGCAGCAGAAAACAGCAAAAGCAACAAGAGGAGTGGAGGCAAGTCATCTCTTTCCCTTCCTGACAATGTGTGCAAACTATCCACCCCAGGGCAGGTGCAGCACTCACATCCATAATCCCAACACTGGACCATGAATCAACCATAAACCCTAAAAGCCCACCCCATGACTGCATGAGGCTTTGGGGGGACATTCAGACAGAAACCATAACATTCCACCCCTGGCCCCCCAAAGACTCATGCCCGTCCCTTATGCAAAAGGCATTTAGTTCATCTGTAAGAATTGCCAAAGTCCTAACAGTTTCAGCATTGCTGAAGAGTCCAAGTCCCAAGTCTCTTCTAAGATGTAAGACAAATGCTTAGTTGCAAGTTCCTATACAAATGAAAAGTTAAATACTTCCCACATTCAATGGCACAAAATAAACATTTTCACTCCAAAAGTTATAAACAGGGCAATACAAAGGAATGGGACAGAAGCCAAGTGCAAAATCCAGCAGGGCTAACATTAAGTGCTGTACTTCCATGTGGAACATGTAAAGCAATCTGTGGTATATTGTGAGCTCCAAAGGGCTTGTATGACTCTGCTCCTATGGCACTTTTGGTGGTTGTGGCTCCTAGGACTTTTCTCTTGGGCCCACTTTACTTCCTCCTTGCAGCTGTCCTCAGACAATCCATGTTCCTGGCATGTCCAACCTTCTGAGGTCTCCCCTGCACTTTAGGCTTCTCACTCACAGCTTCACACACTGCCCTCTCAGGGCACACTGCCTGGCTTTCCAGGCCTTCTGAAATCTAAGTGGAAGCCTTCTTAACCTCAGAGCTCTTGCATTCTGTATGCACCTAAAACCAGTGCTGCATGGATGATGCCAAGGTCTGCTGCCACCTGGAGCCAAGCTTTCCTCTTTCTTGATGATAGGGGTCAAGTACCTAGAGTGCTGGGCACTCTCAGTCCAATTCTGAGAAACAAATTCTCTATGCTGCTGCCATTCTAGAAACTGATGTGGTGGCCACTGCCATACTGGAACATGGCACTCTGTGGCTTTCTTCTCAAAGCAAAGTCTTTCATCTTTGCAGGTTTGAGGCTGCAAAGGGTGGAGATTTGTTGTTTCTAGTGATGCCCGCAAGCCATCTTTTCTATTCTCCTGTTCCTCCTCAGCAATGGGGATCTCCTCAGCTCTATCTTTGCAATCCATAGCTTTACTGGAACTTTCTTTCCAGCCAAACTCACAACATTTTAAATCATCCTGCTGGGCTCTTTGCTCTTGATTCTCAATATAAATATGGCTAAAAGGCTCCCAACAACAGCCATGCCACTGCCTCAACATTCAGCTGCCTTGAAATTTCTTATGCCAGATTAATTAGCCCACTGCCCTTAATCTCAGTCTTAGGCAAAGCCTCTGGACACAAGCAAAATGCAGACAAACTTTCTGCCAAGTCATAACATACATTGTCTGGAGTCCAGCACCCAGTGCACTCCTTCCCAGCAGAAACCTCCCTAACTCAGTCTTTACCAGCAGGATTTGTATCAGCCTTCTGGTCGTCTGAGTTTTGACCAGAATTTCCCACACAGAACAGCTGAAGGAGTTCCACCTCTACTCTTTCAGGCGACACCTCCAAACCTTTCCAAACACTTCCCACAATCCATTTCCAAAGGCTCTTGAACCATATGGTCAGGTCCAATCACAGCAGTGACCCCAAGCCTCTGGTACCAAATGCTGTCTTGGGACAAAATACCTGATGCCTAAAATTAAGGAAGGAATTAGCTTACAGTTTTTAGAGGTTTCAGTCTGTACTCAGCTGGCTCCAAGGCAGAGGGCAACAGTTCATGGCAGCAGAAAACAGTAAAAGCAACAAGAGCACAAGGGGAGGAGCAAAGGCAAGCGGCCTCTTTCCTTCTCTTACACTGTATGCAAACTGCCCGCCCCAGGGCAGGTGTAGCACTCACACCCATAATTCCAGCACTGGACTACGAATCAATCATGACTCTAGAAGCTTGCCCCATGACTGCATTAGGCTTTGGGGGGACGTTCAGACAGAAAACGTTACACTTACTAAAACTACTTATTAAAACTGATTAGAAGATACTGAGATGATCACTTGGGGCAAGTCCATCAGTATTGCTTTGATTTTATAGTTATTCTTCAGCATCACCAGATCAACCTGCCTGTCACAGAACTTCACCTGTGTTACTCGAAAATCCATGAGTGCTGCTACAATCGGGCATAAATGCCCCAATCTGTCATAAAAGTGATCTGATTCCAGTAGAAATCCACTTAGTAGTGTGTCAGTGTAGAATTTCCACTGCTGCCGAAAGTACAATTACTCTGATTTGCTCATTCTACATTGATACGTGTATTGGATTATCACACTGTATTCCATAAATATGTATAGATATTATATGTCAACTTTAAAAAGAATGCTTATTGCTGTCAGGCTGACTCTTCCACCATCCAATGGCATGGGCAGACCTTTCACTTGTGCTCTATCTCTCAGACATTCTCTCACCCACCTCCACCTATCCAAAGTCCATGTGTGTGACAAGGTCCAGGTCAAATCCCTTCCTCCATGAAGCCCTTCTGATGACTCTAGTACCCCTCTGTCTTTGTGACTAGTTAGGGTTCCCGCCACACATTCTGATACTTAGTCATATGCCCTGCTCTCACCGGGACCTTTCATGCATGTATTTCTTCAGTGAGACCCCCAGTTACTTTTAAAAAGAACACTTTTTTGGGTCACTTCCAAAGTTGTAAAACATTGGGTATCAGTTTGGTGATTCCAGATATTACAAAGGGCATATACAGCGAGAAAGAGTGTTCATCCATCTGTAGCTTCTAGTCTGCTTTTCTCCACTCAACCAAAATCTCTTCAGGGCAGGATCTATCACGATTTACTTTTGCACTTTCCTGAAAGTGTCTCCTCAGCATCTTCAAATAGTGGATGCTCAGCAAGTATTAGATAATTTTTATAGCTAATAGTATGCCAGGCACTGGATACAGTGATGTTTGTGGATCATCTCACTTAATCCTCCCAGGTAGGTATAGTGGGTGCATGGTATACTGTCCAGATTTCTACTAGAGAACTAAGACTCTTAGTCTCCATTTCCCTGCAGAGTTGTTGGCTATGATACATTCCTGAAATTGCCCTCAGCTGTCATCTAAGGTCATGCTTCTCTTCCTGACTGGCTGATATAAGGGATTAATGGCCCAGTCCACTTGTCTCAAGATAGGCAATAATAAAGGTTAATTCTTAGCTTGTATGTTCCATGCAGGGCCAACTGAGGCCTTTGAGGTCCTGAATTATAGTTCAGCCTTCTCTCTATCATATCCTGTTTCATTTACTCTCCCAGCTATGTGGACACCAACATAGGTCCTGTATCCAAATCTCCATTCATAGTCAATTCTTGGAAACTGAGCTAAGACATTAGACATTACTAATGTCCTTAGTATCATGACAGAGAAGAGGAAAGGGAGACTTAGAGAAGTGAAGTCATTTGATAAAATTTAAATAGGGAGTGCAGCCCCTAAGGATAAGAGGGAGAGGTAGGCTTGCTGATTGCTGCCTTCTGCCTGCCCTGCCATGCCATGCACTGTTTCTCCTCTGCAGTGTTCCTGTACTATGCCACCCTGCTTCTGAGCCAGCCAACTGTAAACTCTTTACAAACTGTCAGCTGAAGTAAACCTTTCCTCCTTTAAATTGTGGTGTTGGATATTTTGTCTCAGCAACAAGAAAAGTAACTAAAACACAGGATAAAATAAAATATAGAGAATATACACTAAATACGCCAAGTTTTAAAAATCCTGCCCATCTAGAAGCTCCTCTAGTTCCCTTAAAGATGTAAAACAATTGCATCTGGAGGACTTGGAAAACTGTTTGGATTGACATCTTGGATGCTTTTGGAAGCAGAGGTATGGCTCCAATACCTCTCAAGGTTGCCTTAAAAAATCGGTCTTTGTGATTGATTTGTATTGAAAAGAACAGGATGGGAAAACAGACCTCTCTTTTCATTTATATTTGCTTTCTTTTCTCCTTGTTAAAAATTTATTTCCTTGTGGTGTTAGGGATCAAACTCATGCTGAGCAAGTACTCTAACCTTGAGCTATGTCTTTAGTCTCAATTTCTCTATCTTTAAATTGATCCTGAGACTCCAGTGTTTATGAATAAAAAGAAAACAATTTAAGAGATAATTTGTGTCTTTAAAATGTAGTAATAGAAACAGAAAATGAAGGGTGCGATCTTGAAAAGTAGAAATGGTTAAAAGCAAAATTCATAGGTTAAGTATTGTATTTTTCTGAGTTAGTATGAGTATATAGTGTGTGTGTGTGTGTGTGTGTGTGTGTGTGTGTGTGTGTGTGTGTATGAGAGAGAGAGAGAGAGAGAGAGAGAGAGAGAGAGAGAGAGAGACGGAGGGAAGGAGGGGGAGGGAGAAAGACAGCCTTTTCTTAAAACTATTTTCTGTAGCTTAACACTTTAACTCAAGATACAGTCTACCACAACTCTTGTAGTAGTTTGGACAAAATATAATCCTGACAGACAGGGAAAATAATAAAGGCTCTCTTGGTTAAGCACTAGAAGATACTAGTACTTAAGAGATTTAGGAGACTCTGAAATCTAGATAAAACAATGCTTGTATGCTTCAATATTTGTGCCCCTTTTGAATTCATAGAAATTTCTTTAATTTTATATCTTACTCTTTTTCTTAAATAATTTCATAACATTAAAATAAACTTGTTTTTAATCTGTCAACCCACAAATTAATTCACCAAGTATTTATCATTTCCTACATGCTCAGCTCCATAATAAGAGGTAAGAAAACCTTCACTCTAGTTAAGGCTTATAAATATAAACCCTGGGGAGACCTTTTAACCTCTTTTGATCTCTGTGTTCGAATCCCCAGAATAAGATGAGATCATGGCTCTTGACTGCTTACAAAGCCAAGCAAACCATAGCACTTATCGACTTGCACTGGAGATGTTTCATGGGCACATTAACCCACTTCCACAGAGCAACATTCTCTCTATATTTTTTAAAAATAAATCCCTCTCACATTATGTTCTATCTTCCCATTTCTGACATAGAGAAAGTTTTCTTCATTTTAACTCTGCCATAAGAAAATAATACCAATTCTAGGATCAATATGAGCAAACAGGTGCTGACTCCAATATTGCCAGTGAGGGGAGGCCAAGACAATCGCAGCTGAGAGTGCCCAGCCCCGGTCCAGGGGCACTTGCCACCCCACACAGTGAAGCCCGAAAGTCAGAGTCTATAAGCAGTAAGACAGGCTCAGTGCTACCTAGTATGCAAAATATTCAGGAGGAATTCAACATACAGATTCTTAAATATTTCAACCACACCCGCTTAAAAATTTTGGCAACAAATTCAAAACATGATAAGAAAACAACTTAGATTATTACTGCAGAGAGCAAATAGCAGAGATCTGGGGCCAGCTTCAACCAGTGTGAGACCATGAAACTACTTGGTCTCTGCAGTCTCTTTCTGCTTACACAGTTTTATGATTTTCATTAGGAGAGTCTAAGGTTTGGATCACAGTGGCATGAATCCAATTAAAATCACAGCTGCAAATGCCAGCAGAGAGTTTCAACATTACACACATCCAGAAAAACAAAATAGATCCTAAGAGAAGGCATTCATTATGTTTAATAAGTGGTAGCAAGAAGCTAGAAGGAAAATCATTAAATCTAAATCAGGAAATATATATGTTCAGGTGCTTGTTATAGGTCTCTTGAGATCTATGGAATAAGAGACATTTGATATCATTAATATTGATGGATAGTTGGATTCTTTTTCTGGAATGCAAAGATCACTTGGTTGCATTATTCATCAAAGTTTTATATTACCAGTACCCATGGTATCTCAGAAAAAAACGTGCAAGGCAGGTCCTTGAGAGCACGCACTGGGCTGTGTTATATTTTCCCCTGTTCCCATTGGTTGCGCAGGCATGTGGCTTTCACCATTATGTACATGCACTGCTGTGTCTATTTAAGGTATCTCAAAGCCAACCCTGGAACCTAGGTACAGAGTTCCAGAGAACATGAACCCACATGTCCACATGACATTTATTAGTTGTGTGACCTTGGACAAGTTACTTAAATCGCCTGACTTATTTTTCACATGCAAAATAGTAATGCTTAAGAGGGTTGATCAAAACATATATAAAAGCTGGCATAAAGCAGACATATTCCATAAATATTGATTGAGTAAAAGAGCATGGATGAATAACTGGGCTTTTTGGAAAATTCTATAAAATCTAGAACAGGATTTCTAAGGAGGATACACTAAGATACCAGAGGGGCACAAGTGATAAGAAAAGGGTGGAGATAGATTTTTTCTTCAGATATTTATACATAACCCAAAGCTTATCCCTACAGCAACCACACTATTAAAATCTGAACTAACCATGAAGGTGATAGGCAGATGCACATTTAATAATAAAAGAAACTGGGAAAAGAAAAAGACGTCTTTCACATTTTCAGAAATATAATCCTTCCTTTTGCAGTTTGCCATATCTTGTGTCATTACAAAAGCCCAATTAAAAACTGGCTTTTACGCCTTATCACATATCATTATCAGTGTAGAAATGAAAGCGTCATTGATTCAGCTAAGGAGTCCCAAGGTGGGAAACTCGTGCTGTCCCAGCTCAAGTTGTCCCCCAAGAATGCAATCTGTTGTTATCATAATCTATTAAACAAAAGTTAAAACAAGATACAAGAACATTTATCAGAAGTAAAACTGAAGGTTGGGAGAAAAATTTTGACTGGTGGATCCTATCACTTTGTTTTGTTGTGGGAGGTGGGAACACTTTCAAAATAAACCATAATTTAAAACTTCTGATATTCCAAGTCAGTGTTGCTATGTGGGATTTGACTTTTTCTTTAAGTAGATGCCATTCCAGCACTGTATTTGACTCTTCTAAGATGTGCATCTACCCATCAGCCCATTTTGCAATCTCTCCAACCTAAAAGATGGTGAACAGATTGCTTGAGCTATAGACTAACAGCTATGTTTTTGCTGGCAATACAAACACTTTGAATATAGGTCTTGGCAGTTAAAATGCTAGCCTGCAAACTCGGCCCTGAAGTTCTTTGAGAACTTTATCAATTTGTGTGTAGGGAATTTTCAAATGGAAAAAATGAAGTTATTCATGTTTTTGCAGGCAGTTCCAAATTCCAAATTGTGTCAAGGGTAAAATGTTTCTGTGTTTGAATTACCTAACCCAGAAGAGGACAATATAAGGCTACCCAAGGAACAAATTATAGGGCTTTAAAAATTTGCTATTATAATTCTATAACTTTACGCAAGAGCATGTGGCTGTTTCTTGCCCCTAAGGGAGACTGAACATGGTTTTCATAATAAACTTGTGAAACCCAGAGAATTAGAAATTCAAATTGTTACCATAAAGAAAGAATGTTTTGTTTTATGCGTTCTCACATTTGGGAAGCCAACTCTCTGTTGAGTTTTACTAGTGGCATTCTCAATCGGTTGTTCCGTGTCGCCACGGGTAGTTGTGATTTGGGCACTTCCTTCTGTCTTTTAAACAATTTAGACTTAACAGTCTGAAGCTGGACTGCCACATAGGTCCATAGAATTCAATACTCAGAGCTTTTTCCATATCATGTGCCTCTGGTCAGTATTTTTTCATTCATATTTTAAGCTTGGAAGGGGATGTAGGCTGCATATTACTTGAATCCTGACAAATATGAGCTCACTGTACATTTTGAAACATTTAGAGGTACGTGGAAAGATTTCTACTTGTGATGACTTTTATATTTAAGGCTTTGGAATACCAGTCACTGGTAGAGCATTTCCCCAGCGACATCCTCCCACACAATTAGGTTTGTACATGTATAGGCATTCACAAAACAATAAACTAGTTATCAGTCACAAAGAAACCGAGCCAATTTCTGAGGGTTTCAAGAGGTAAATTCTAAATAAAGATTGAAGGAGAGATATAAATATGGATTAATGAGAAAGGGGTGCATTATGCGAATCAGAGAAATGTCATGGTCTAGAGGCTTTGAACTCCAAAACTCATAGTTTTTCCACATCACTGTGCTCCATTCTGTCTGAAAGCACTTCCATTTAGGGACCAAGCAGCTGATATCAAACCATAGATATACACCTCAGGGAATTCACAAGTGATGGGCTTGTTGAGAAAATGGTGGTTTGAAAAGAAAAACCACTATTCACCTTTAACAGAAGTTGATAAGACAGCTATTCTTGTTGGCTCTGTGAGCCAAAATATTTTGAAAAGCTAATGTTTCTTGCAGAAATTCTGATACACACCCTAAAAGACCACAGTAAAAGAATAGGGTGCTGTAAGAATTTAAAGAGAAAATAACAAAAGACTTGGAACACAAAGTCTCCCTTAGAAGTTTCTTTCATCCATAACCAGGCCAAATGGAACTATGTAAGCAAATACTTTTAGGGTGAGACAAACTATTTTCTCAAAAAGTACATAAGGCCAATCTAAAGTTTATCCAACCTGCTGTTATTTGCTGTGATTTTCTTCACTTTATGATAAGCACAGGTAGACAAAATTTTCTTTTCTGCAGAACCTGAAGATGAAAGATGTGGTTGTCCATGTCCCTTCAGAAAGCTCTCTCACTGTTCTACTACTAATCCTTACAGAGATTAACATTTAACATAACAGATCAGTAGTTACAAACCTCGCAAGGGTAAGAGTATTGAACAAACAGAATGTATTAATATAGCCTTCCCTACAATGATACGTATTCCCCCACATAATTTGTTCCTTCAGCTTAAACGACATGAGCAAGTCCTGTCTATTTTTTCTTTGCAGTGTTTAATGTTCTTTCTCTCACAACTGTCCAAACAAAATTGTTTCTCAGTTTATTTTTCTTAGCAGATAAGAAAACAACTAAGAAATTGGTAACATATAGAACTTGTTATCTGTGAAACTTGGTGATTTGAAGTGAATAAGCTAACTGTATGTGTTTAAAAGTTCAATATACAAATCTGCAAGTACATAAACAATTATAAATTTCAAAGATATGTATGCAGTCCTATATATATAATTCTGAAGCATATTTATGTATATATGTAGATTGCATTTGTATATATGTGCACACTTTTCTTTTTACCCAATTAGATAAAAGCTTATCAATTATTTCATATTTAGGAAGTAACATTCATTTATTTTACAAATATTTAAGCATCTAACATGAACTAGCCAATACCTATATAATAGAATGTGGAAATCTATAATAATGGAGCATAAAAGACAAGAAATATTATATAAGAAATAATACAGAGACGTTGAAGTATGACAAAAGGACTTCCAGGAGCAACGGAAACATCTACCTTAGTTAGGAGGGATGAGGAAATGATTATAGGAGGCACCTCTCAAAAACATGTCCCTTCTAGGTGTTTGTCAGCACTTAAACATCATTCATTCTTTTCCGTGTTGTGTGTGTGTTCCCAGTAGCAGGCATCTGTATAGCTTCGTATCTCTAAGAAACTAAGGCAAGGTTATAGAGGATATTCAAAACGTATTTTCTTCCTGTATAACCAACTGGTGAGAAATGGTACTGGGGAGGGAGATACCATGTTTCTGAGTAATACTGAAGAGTTTGCACCTCATCCAGCAGCCAGAGAAAAGCATGGATGGATTTCGGTGGGAGAACGGCATGATTGACCGAAGGTACTACATTGGCCCCATGGAGAGAATGGATTTAGCAAAAACCGGTGAGGCTGATGTCCAATTGGTTCAAAACTGACGATGACCCCAGCGTCATGGTGGCAATGGGGGTGGAGAAAAGGGGAAAGATTCAGGATATGTTTAGGAGATAGAACTGAAAGGCTTTGGTGACTGGATCTCATAAGGGAGAGAAGAGTCAAGAATGATTTGCGTTTGGCTCTCAGGCTGGGAGATGATGTTCACATTCACTGAAATAGGAAGCACTAAAGCAGGAGGGGTTAGCTTGGGAGACATCAATAATTCCACCGTAATCATGTGCATTTTGAGAAGGCTGCATGATATCTAAGTAAAAATGTACAACAGATGACTGAATCAATGGGTCCTAAGCTAAGAAGGAAGTATGGATTGGAAATATAAGTTAAATTTCTAGCTCAAAACAGAAATTTAGTTGCAACCCAAACTTGGTAGTTACATTCAGAACTTTTTCCCTCCATTTTTATAACATTTAATGTGCCACACTTGCTAAGTATTTGCTGCTCGTGGTGACAACTTCCTGGTGTCAGACTAGTCTTCAAAAGTTGAAGTGCTGAGCTGTACTGACGGGCCAGGCTTAGTGAAATTATCAAATTGCTTGGCAGCTGAAAGGTGAAAAACTCATTACCAAGCCATCTGTCCTGAGATTCTGTCCTGATTTCTGGGCCCGAAAAAATTTGAATAATTTCAAGAAAATTTAAATAGCACACACAAAATTTGGTAAGTTCATTCACTATTCACCTTATAGATCCATTTCTTGTGTGTTAACAAAGCTGTCAGACAGTTGTGCAAGGTGGCAGTACTATATATATACCCTTGCTGAAACCTTCATCCCATAGAAAACATCCTTTAACAGCGAATCAGAGATCTTTCCCCTAAGTTTGGAACTTCTGACATATAAGTCATGTTTGTAACTAATATTACTTTTTCCCTTTTCTATGTTCTGCTTTTAGTTCTGAATGAAGATATTCTTATATAATAAAATTAAAAACCAACATTGTCAATGAATTTAATCTAGTGGTCAATTTAAATCTGTTGCTTGGTATAGGGAACATTTCCTGTGTTCAAATGTCTCCTGCTCTACATTTCCCTCCAGTTTCTGTCTCTTCCCTGCCCCTCTCCATGTCTCTCTCTCCTCCTCCTCCTCCTCCTCCTCCTCCTCCTCCTCCTCCTCCTTCTCTCTCTCTCTCTCTCACTTCTTCTTTTCTTCTTTTCTCTCTCTCTCTCACTTGCTCACTCACTCCTCCCTTTCCTTGCCCCCTCTCCTGTTCTCTTCCTGCCTCCCACTGTCTCTACTTTTTTGCCTTATTTAATAAAAAACCATGGAATTTTGAGGTAGGCACAACTAGGTTTTAATTGAGTCTCTATCTTATTTTAATTGAATGCACTGAACCTGTTTCCTAATTTTAAACCATAAGGATCAGAACGATTTTAAAATATCAGCGTTAGCATGACAGTTAAACGAGAAAATATAGACAGAGAAAAGTGCAGATTGATGGACGCACAGTACATCTTCCATGAGTGTCACTTATGGTCTCTTTCCATTTTTCTCTGAAAGAAGACTGGTACATCTCAGTGTCGTAAAAATGTGGTGAAAATGGTTGCATTAGATTCAGTGAGTGATGGAAAACAAAACCAGCTGGCAATAGGTTAGAAAGTGAATAAAAATAATAATCTATAGGCAGTAAGTGAGGCAGCTATTGCTTTAGGTAGAACAGGGTGAAAGGCTTTAGAGAAATAAGAGAAGGAGAACAGGAATCAAGGAAGGTGTTTGTTAGTCATGGTTGATTTTTTAAAGAAGAGATGACTTGCGTATGCCCATCAAGAAAGGAGATGGGGACCAGTGTATGGGGAGATGAAAATGAGAAGGACTCACACAGAGTAAAGTCCCGGAGGAAACAGAATATCAGAGCAACACTGATGGAGATGATCTTAGCTGTGGAAACAAATTGGCAAATACACACAAATTCTCTAGGGTGAGACAAGTAGGTCCTTGCAAACCTGAGATTGTTATGCCCTAAAAAGTCAACCAGACTTTTACTAGTAGCCAGCAGCAGCCACGACTTCCATGGCTCTGCAGTGGCTCAGTGGCAGGAATCCTGCAGCAGTCCTCTGAAGGAGTCCTACATCCGCAGTCATTCTGTATGGAGGAGTTGAGAGGTACATATTTTAGGGACGAGACAATACCAGGAACAGTCTCCGTGTGACTATGACCTCCATAAATTACGTGCATAATCTTGGGAACCCTATTTGACTTCCATGAGCTCCAGTTTCTTTAACTCTAAATTAGGAATAATGGCTACTCTATAATAGAGTTGGAGATGATGCATGCCAAGTAATTAGTACTGATTAGTAAACAAGAACAACTTCTTATTGTGAGATATTACAGTAACACATGTCTGCTTGTTACTGAATACGTGTTCTGTTTTGTTTTCATAAAACTTTAAACACTACCAGAGCACACCTAATAGAATGTGTGTACAGAGAACTGAGCAGGTATCACTATTACTGTTGCTATTCGAAGAGACTGTCTCAAGATTCTGAGTATGGCTTCAGCTAGCAGAACCATCACATTCCCCTAAATACCCAAACCTTTTATTCTACAGATATATGTGATGCTAAAATGACCTATGGTATCCATCTCTGATGAGAGAAAGGCAGGAACATTTTTATGACAAGTTTCACACACTGAAGGTATTAGGCTCAGGAACTTTCCCTAAGATTTTGGTATCTAATCTCCTATTTTCACCAGGCTTGAATCAATATGACATTTCCCAGTGGGATAATGTTTATGATAGCAACCATAGCCAATAGAAACAAAGGCAGAATCTATCATTTAAAGCCTGTCCGCTGTGTAACTTGAATAGTGAGAGCTATCCAGAAAGGCTTATAGTAATAGAGGAAAAGTGGGGATGCAGAAGGTAGGATGGACCCTTTCTATGATCAGGTAGAGAAACACTTCTTAAAATTTAATGTGCATGTTGTAAATAAGCTGGAGATCTTGTCAAAATTAGATTCTGACTCAAGAGGCCTAGGTATAGCCTGTGGTTCTGTATTCATAACAAGCTTCTAGGTGCCTTGAATGTCACTTAATCACCCAAGACATTCTGAATACTGAGAAAGAAAGTAGAACCCAGTAATTACTAGGAGTTAATGACACGGCACCCACGTTCTGGCTGAGTGTCACACAACAACAATAACAAACTGGGAAAACACAGTCACCAGCCACCTGCCATCTGGAGTTGTTCGTCTTTTAACGTAACAGCTTTCTGACATTTCAGTGCTGGTGACTGACACGCTCATTCACAGACAGGAGGCTAACCTATGGAAATATTTCTGTATTTAGAAACTTGGTGGACATTGATCAAACACCCAGAGAGTAGCAATAACAAGATGACATCAGCTGCTAAGACGCAAGAATAAAAGCAGAAGCAGGAACCTCGCTGACTGCTTTGTCAGAATCAGGCCATTCTTGTGAACACCCCTGTGTTGATTCTCGATAGGGGTCCTTTGAGAAAAGCACAACAAATCTTTCTCGTGAGATTTTATTTTTCTGGTGAACCTATCAGTCCCTCTCCATTTTCTCATATATGAAACAAATTCAGATTCACAAATCAATTTTATGTTAAGCAGTTATTTTAGAAGGAAACAGATAAGAAAAATAGTTGAATATATGAAAACCTCAGAAATGCCCTACTTTCTTACAGATTTACTTGGAGGAATACAACACAAGAAATATAGTGGAAACTGATACTCTATCTCACTTTAAGCATGTCTATTTTTATTAGATTATTTATTTTTCTAAAAACAATCACCCTCTTTAGGCAATGGAGACAGAGAAACTGTAACAAACTGCTTTTAGCTGTGGTCAGAGGTAGGACACATCCTACGATGACCTCAGGAAGGATTGTCAAGGGTACCCTGGACATGATGGTGTTTACTCAGCAATGAGTTATCACACATACTTCAGTGCTTTTTTCTGTAATAGCCAAACAGAATATCAGAAGCCTCATTTCCTGGCTAGACAATAAGCGTCCTTCCCCAAGCTTAGAGGAGTGTTCAGCACATCTTTCCAATTGTTGAGTGAGTGATGGCTGTAACCGTAACAGCTGACACCTTCACTAAAGTATTATTCTTGGAAACAAGGCAATCTCTAAACTCAGAGAGGAAGATTTTGCTAACTGGGTATTAATTTGTACATTTACCACCTGGGGAGCATAATAGATTTGTTTCAGAAAAAGTTATATAAGTAGACATACATTCTAAATTTTACCATGGAATAGCAGCTGCTCCCCCCACCCCGATTTATTTCGCTTTGCTTTCTAGATACATTTTAAAAAGTGACTCTTGGAGTAAAATTAAGGAGAGATGATGGAAACAAAAAGACAGACAGTTTGGAGATGCAGAAGAAAATTTTGGGTGAGAGAAGAGGATGAGAGGGAATAAAGGAATTGAAAATCATTAAGATGTGTTATACACACATACCAGTTCCCTAAAATATATGATAACTATTATGTATTGCAAAAAAACATGAACAAAAAAATTTACACTTGGAAGCATATTGTAGATTTTTCCTCTTAAATATGACCCATCCTCTGGACTAGAGAATTGTTGCAATTTTTTTCAGAAATGGAACCTTGATTTATATTTCACAGGCATTTTCAAAGGCAGTGCAGCACAGTGGGACCTCAGCCCACTTGTCTCCACTTCTTTGATAAGGAGTAAGGCACCCTGGAGGAGTGGCAGGCACAAGCTGTCACTAAGAAGTGGAGTTCTTGTTCCCTGTGACAGCCGTTCATCCCATCGCTGACATCAACCTCACTTAAACTCCCCAGACAGAAATAGATTTACACTTGAGCTGGAAAAGCAGCTAGATGAAGAAGGACAAAACCACAAGTCTAACTGCTTTAACTCTGCCTGGGAAAATGCCTCCCTGTCCTAGGTAACTTTGGGTAGGTCAGTCCACCTACTGTGCTGAAGAATTGATCCACGTTTCCAATCAATCAAGCAAAGAACCACTTCTGAAAACAGTGATGCACACCGACAAAGAAGATGCCATAACTTAATTTAAAGTTGATGAAATTTCAGATTGGACCACTACTGATGACACTGGATATTAGACAAGATACTGGGGAGGAGGTGCTTTTTTTTTTTCAAAGTGGCAAGTTTTGAAAATATAACTGATTTCAAATAATGATTTCACTGTATCAGTGAACGTTTTGCAACATACAGCTATGGAGATAAAAACCCACAGTCGGACCACTTCCTTTTGGTCGTTACACTCCTTCTGTCACAAGGATTGCTTTCTTCCCAGCTAGCGTTTACAGTCCTCACGGGCCGCAGAGCTGTCCCTGTCACTCACAGGGCTAAATCGCAGGATGACTGTGCTGCCCGTGAGCTGGCTGTGGGCTGAGAGATAAGAAAGGAGCCCTGTCTGGCTTCTAAAGGGTCCTCCTGCCGGGCGTGGTGGCACAGCCTGTCATCCCAGCACTCGGGAGCCTGAGGCAGGAGGCTCGTTGTGAGTTCGAGACCAGCCTGAGCTACAAAGTGAGCTCAAGGCCAGCCTGAGCTGCATAGCAAGACCGTGTCTCAAACACACACACACACACACACACACACACACACACACATATACACACACACGGTCCTCCTCCGTGTGGAGACAGGGAATAAAATATGCTCTGGTTATATAGACTCTGTAGCTACTTTATTCCTTACAGGGGCACAGCTGGATTAGAAGCGTAGTAGGAACTAGGAAGACAAATAGAGAAAGTACGGACAGTTTGTACCTTTGTTTCACCAAATGGGTCTTGGCCCTAACGCTATGCGAACAACTCACTCATCCTGGTGCTCCCAAGCTTGAGGTCTGACTATGGAAAATTCTACCTTCCTTTGAGTTTAAATTTCTACTTCTTGTATTAAAAAATTAGAAATATCTCTGTATGGTAATTCATGGGATAGCTATGTATGTTTGTAAGTTAGTACCACGAATAATTGCCATTTACTCTGCATATATTAAATGATGCATACTCCAGCTATATCATCTAACTAAATCTACTTTTAAAATCCTCTAAAATCACTATTATTAGTCTCAACATTGAGACAAGAACCCCGGAGTTCCTAAACCTTATCTAACCTCATTCATCTGAAAGAGAAGGATGTGATACTTGTAGCTGGATCTACCTACAAAGTGTGTGCTCATGTGGGAATCTAGGATATCAGCCATTTATTCTCATCTTGGAAAAACAGGAGGTCTCTATATGAGATTGTCTGTCTACTGAATAAACAATGTACAGTGGGACAGGGAACCTGGGGGACTACTCAATTGTTCCAAGCACAAACTACTGCTGTAAACACTGCTAAATGATGACTAAGATGCAGGTGAATTCTGGGATGAAGTTGCTACCTTTAATCAACAGAAACACAAACTTAACTTTCTAGGATGATAAATCTTCCTTGATTTTTGAGACAAGAAGGGATAACCTAGATCATTAAAACTAAATCCCACATGAGGTCACCTCCAATGGAAAGTAAAAGAATTGTCAATGTAGATGCCAAAAGAGTGGAAAGTGAAGACACAACCTGGGGGACAGAAGATGATATTATATATATCACTAACATAAACGGCATCAGCAAATTAGCCAAAGCAAAGGGATGGGGAGAGAGAGAAGGGAAGGGGATGAAAAAGAGTTAAGATGTGTTATGTACATGGACCAAGTTCCCACAAGGAATGTGATCATGTGATCACATACTGCAAACATGTACTAATAAAAAATTTAAAAATGAAAACAAGAAAAAGATGGAGTGGGGAGAGAATCAACAGCTTAAAAAGGCTCTTCAAAAGACATAAAAGGTCAAGAAAGGAAAATTTATGTAGCCTCATTTGAAACTGGGGAGATGAAAATTAAAACCACAGTGAGCTGCCACGTGACATCAAGCAAATTGGCAGTTCTAAGCCTAGGGAAACATATGAAGTAGCCCCACACTTACACAGAGCTGTTGGGGTGGTAAGCAGGTAACTTGGGCAGTACGCTGGCACTATGACATTATCAAGAAAAGCTGTCCATCTGTACAGGGACATAGAAGGTTCACCCCGACACTGTAATTCCCATTACCACAAAAAGGACAAGAGGGGAAGCAACACTGGTATCCATCAACAGGTCAACAGTAAAAAGGTAAATATATAGCAGGGTAGCTATGTGATAGAATATCGCATAGTGGTAGAAAATAAAATACAGCTATATGTAACGCTATGAACGCATTGGAAACTAAAGGCAGTTAAAAGCTGTTGCAGAAAAGTGAGGCTCTGTTTCTAAGGCTGTCTCGCGTGCAAGGCGGAACAAGGAACAAAGCAGTGAGAAGGCAAACACCAAAAGGGTCGGGGCACGGGCAGGCGGGGAAGGAACGAGGGTGGGGAGCCTCAAAGGGCTCTCATAAGATGTCCAAATGGAACGTCATGTTCCTTTTCTTGAACTTGGCGCTGGAGGCACAGGCGGTCGTTGTATAATTATTCTTCTCTCATGTTTCTTTTTATACATCATCTTTATGATTTTAAGTAGATAATTAAGTGGCATTGAGTACCTTCACTGTGTCCTGTAATCCTTGCTGTCATAGCTAATGAAAGGAATTACAGCCGTGTTTAGAAACACATACATCATTTTCATATCTCTAGTGAATTTTAGCCAGTTCATAAAAAGTCTCACATTTTGGTTTCTGTGGTAAGGAACTGGGTTTTTTTGTTGCTAAGGAAAGTGTACTGAGTCACTTGGGGGCAGAATTAGTATAATATTTGGAGAAAGGTTAAGTTGTTTGACTCCCTTAAGTAACCTTTTTCGGCATTGGAAGGTTCAATGTTACATAGAGTTTAAGAAGTTCTATCTAAAACCTATTGGGTTAATGGAAGAATTCATCTCAAGTCAGATAATTGTTTTATTGCATTCATTAATTAAGTTACAACCCAAGAGTTTTTAAAAAAGTATAATGCATTTGCATCTGGACACTTTCCAAATACTACATAATTAGAAATGGCAAGCACTTGTTTTATAATGCTTTCCATGTCAAGCGTGCATGTGGTGTTCTGTGAAAAGCAGGGATGAAAGAGTAGTCAAAAAAGTTACCCCAAATTTTCCATCAGCACAGCCTTTTGGGTATTACTGTTCTCACCTTTTTCTCCAGTGCTGGGATCTCAGACCCAAGCATAGCAATTTCTTGCCGTAGTTGTTCATTTGTTCACTGTGCCTGTTGCAGCACGACTTGATCATGGTTTAAACGCATTTGTAACTTAAGAGACTGAGGGCAGAAAGGAAGGAGGGGAGGCTGTCTTAGGCAAGAATTCTGCTTTATAATAAAAGAAGCCATTGAAAGGCAAAGATGATTATGTAACAAGCCCCATCAAGGCCTGCAAAATGCCACAGAAGAATAAAGCAGAATGGGAATTTTCACGTCAGTTCTAATTTCTTTTCTGCCTTGAAGAGCTTTTTGTTAAAAACAATATATTAACTATTTTTTTTCCAAGAAAAAAAAATATCTGGCCAGACTTCAAAATATGGCAACAGATTATCTCTTTTATAAATTGGATTTTTCCTCATAAAGTATTGTTTGAATTCCTTTTTACTTATTTTTGTAGAACTGGAGATTGAACCCAAAGCCTAATCAAAGCGAGGCAAGCTTCCACCACTGAGCTATATCCCCTGACCTATTTAGATTTTTTAAAATCTCAGTTTCTTTACCTGATAGTTCCATAGATACTCATAATGTATGATTTTGTGCTCCACATTTATTATAAAAGTCTTACCCAACAACATCCCATGAACAATAATGGTAATACACTTTGCTGGTTCTACTGCTTTGGAATTTTAATTAAAAGTAAGCACATGACATGAAGAAGGTGGCCTATAGATGACTTGGGACTAACAATATAGCAAAATAAATTAAAATTGTATATAATTACTTAATCACCCAAGTACATGAGTTTCTGAATAATGATAGGCAATAAAAACCAATGCAAGCTCTCAGACAATGAATCCAAGTATCAATTTTCTGTTATATGAGTTGGGGATACAGCTCAGTGGCACAAGCGCCTACCTAGAAAGCACATGGTCCTGAGTTCAATTCCTGGTACCGAGAAAAAAACCAAACAAACAGTTTTCTGTTATAAATTGGAAGTAACAACATAATCAACTAACCTTATTACAGAAGAAACTGAAACACTAAATATGTTATCTAAACCTACTTATAATTTGTTTGAGCATTTACATAAGTATTTTCTGCAGGTTTATATCTAGGGTACTACATACAGACCCAAATTGATTATGTCACCAACAGGGATGATTCACTGCATTCCTGTAAGTCTCTGAAATATTTTCCTTTGTAAACTAACATGTGTATACATGTGTTTTCGTGTATGTCTTTATATGTATGTCATTTACCCCATGCCTGCCCCATGCTCTAGGTGGTGCCTTGTCAGCCAGTACATTTACCCAACACCTTCCACGTGTCCTGGCTGAAGAATATTAGTGCACAGACATTGAAGGCTTTCTTTCCCTCGGTTTCCTGAGATAGGTTTTAAATCACATCCTGTTAACTCTGCCATGGTTGCTCTTTCTACTGTGTATTTGCATTACGGTAAATAATTTTTTTACACAATGTATGGAAACAAATCAGTATGTACATATGACTTAACATCCAAAAATATTAGTGAGGGAGTAACAGACCACATGGTGTCACAGAGGAAATAACCAAGGATCAAAAGAGTAAAAACCATGAAGCAGTGAGGGATTACCACGGCCTTTGACTTTCGTAAACATCACAAACTTCACTGTAAACTATAGGACTGATCAGCGCAGACAGTAGATGCTGACGGTTGGAGGCCAGCTCCTCAGAGCTCTCTGTCCCCCAGTTTCTGGTACTGTATCTTTGAATTAAATCGGATATGCTAAATCCAAGAGTTTTCTGGAGACACTGTATATTTTGGAAAGTGATTTTTCAAATAATGTTTTTAGGAACAGGAGATATTCGAGGAACTAACTAAATTGTATGAGGCACATCAAAGCGTGAAGAGAAGGACCACATCTGATCAAAGAGTCAAACGCTAAAGAGGACGAGAGCGTGTCAAGATAGACAAAACTAATATTAAGCGAGTCTAAGTTTAAACCTCACGCCTCACCTGGCAGAGGTAATGCAAAGTGAAAGCCACTCTTTCTAGAGAGATGGAGGCCTACAACCGCAAAAGCTGGTAAGTGTGTCCACCAGGATTCATTTCCCTCTGACAGCAGCGTTTGTGCTTTTATATACTAAGCGGTTAGTGAGCAAATCCACAAACACTTCATGTCACTCATGAAAAATTATCCTCTACCTAGGAAGTGAAAGCCAGTTTTGTTTTCCAGGTGGAAGAGAAAGTGCTACAGAATTACATCCACGGGAAGATTCCACACCAAGTATACATCTTACTGCTTTTGCTATTTAACAATAAGGATCATCCTAAAGTTTCATTAGAAGACAAGGAGTGTACTTGTAACTACTTACTCAGTTGGAAACTCTGTCAGAGGGTGTAAAGGATTTTGATGTGTTTTTCTCCCAAATTCTTAACACTGATATGTCTTTTTTTCTGGGCTCACTTGACATAAAATTGGTCTCTGCCAATTAGTCAATTTAGAGTAACTTTTCTGGCAGGGGACAGAGGGGGATTTGCTTCCAATGGTTGAATCTGACTCTAAAAGAACTTTTAATTTTTATATTTTCTAGAAACATTTCCCGCCTTCTCATTTCTGTACCTGATAGTAGGAGGAAAAAAACAGAAATCTTCCCCATCTCCTCCTTTCCTATATACACACATACGTAGAGGGAAATGCAAGTTAATGAAATGCAAGAAAATCCTCCTTGAAGTAAATAGAACAATGAGTGTTTAACTTCTGCCTGTCATTTTAGCTGCTTCTGCTAAGACATCAGAAGTTCCTGGGTTTGATCAAGCCATTGAAGAGAATAAAAAATAATTTTAAAAAACATTAGAATCAATCTTGCATCCTTACATCTGGTAATCTGATACCGATATGTAATACAACAACCACGGTTAATTTCCTATCATCTTGTTTTGGAATTCTGTATCATTTCTGTTGTTTTGTTTTTATCTCTGTTGTTGTTATTTTGTTTTCTTTTATCTTTAAAATTAAAAAAAAGAAAAAGAAGTTCCTGGGCTGTGGTAGAGAAAGAAGAGGCAGAAGAAGTGGGGAAGAGCCAGAAAAAAACGACTGTTCACCGTCTACGCAGCCACCAAGCTCACTATCAGAGCTGGAGACCGAAGTTAGTAAGACAGAGTTGTCGTCATCACGGGATTGCAAGCTAAGCAAATAAACAGGCCATAACAAAATGCAGATAAGATTGGTCTATGATGAAAGACGCTAGGGGGGACTGAGTGATAGTGATGGCTGCTGTGTGGATTGGGCGAGAGACTTACTTCAGACAAAATGCTCGAGGCAAAAGGACATGGAGCCAGCCAGAGGCAGAGTACATAAGCACTTCCTGGGGGAAAGACAACCAGCCTGATGGGCTCTGAGGTGGAAAGGAACGATTCTGCACAGAGACGAATAGTGACTGATTTACCTTGTGCAAAAACGTTGGTGGTTGACTGACAAAGAACGTGCTGAAAGAATCCGGAAGTAAGAGAGGATGGGTCCTGGTAGGAGTCCTCGCGAGATACATGGGCATCTGGGGCCAGCATGGCGCAGAGAAGCTGGAGGGAAGTGGAGAGCTGTAGCTTGCTGATGGGGTGGGTGTGAAGATGCAAGAATAAGGAACAGTCACCAATGAGTCCCAGGTTCCAACCCTGAGCATGTGGGTGGCCAGTGGTGATATGTACTGAGATGAATAAGACCCAGGACTGCAAAACATGATAGGGTTATTGAAATCAGGGATTTCATTTAATGCTATTTTTATGGATTGACCTACATTTCCTCCGTCAAGAATCTAAATAAGCAGAAATACACCAACAAATAACTTTATCACTGATCCCATCTGGGTCATAAAAGGTTTGCCTTATAAAATGAGATTACAAAACTAAACACAGTTTTATTTCTCTGAACCTGATGGAATAGTAACGACACGAGAACTGTAGGGAGTTTCACTTCATGCACAGAATTTTGTGAGGTCTCAGAGGAAAGTAATACACTGAACATGTGCAGAGACTCCTTAGTTTAGTATGCAGGAATATGTTGTCAAATGCAGGAGTACTCAAAATAAGAGTGGAGGTCTAAAACTGGGATATAACTTCCTCCCCATAAAATGCTCCCTGTAACAGGTTAACACAGAGCTGTCGCTTCTGTTCACGAATCCTGGCCTAGTTTAAGAGTCTCTGAGCTTGAAAACAAGGACTCTGGCAAAATTTACAATGTAAAATACTATTACCACCTAGCTTGGGGTAAATTCCATCCTGTTTAGGGATGAAAGTCCTCAAATTTTTCTTGGATCTCTGTCCTACTGAAATCGAGAAGACACGCAGAGGCCACACATGGATTTATTTAGCTCAAGTTCTTGCTGAGAGGACAAATTATTAATTGCACCACTGTAGCAGTTGTGTATAAGATTTCTCACTGAAATTTAAGCATGGCTTTTTGTGCCATATCAGCTGCTGCCTTGCATGTATATTTCAGTGTTTTTCGATGAAATTTTATATGAGTAAAAGATTTTCCCCATTTCTTTGTCTTCTGATGCAGCCATCAATCCACCTTTAGAAATGATGATATATACAATGTATTCTTGAGTATCTCTAGAGAATCAGACTTTTCCTGTCAGATCAATCAGATAAACACTAAGAGAATATGTGTCACATGCCAGAATTTATGCTAGGGGCCAAGGATATGGAATTAATATTGTATATTGTGTTTCTATAAATTGCTTCAAATTCTGACCTATGTAATTTTTAGTAATGGCTAATATTTATTGGGCACTTAATGGGTTCCAGTAAGTATTTTAAGGGTATCGCATATTACATAGTTTCAAATGATAACTCAGAGATACGTATTTTGCACACAAATTTTCTAACATGCAAGGGACAAGATGACCCACTTGTTGTCAGTTCTGCCTCACTGTCTTTGGGACAAAATTCATATAACATAAAATTGACCATTTCAGTGTGGATGGTTCAGAGGCATTTTAATACATTCACAGTGTTGTACAAGCGCAGTCCCTTTATATTACAATCTATTCACATTACCCTAAAGAAACCTTCTATTTTATTAAGTAGTAACTTCCTTATTTCTGCCCATCCCAACTGCTTTCAATCACCAATTTGTTTTCTATTTCTATAGAATTACTTATTCCGGACATCTCACATAAAAGTAATCATCTTAAACTTTTGTTTCTAGCTTCTTTCATTCAGCATAATGTATCTGAGAATCATCCACACTGTTAATGTATCTGAGAATCATCAACACTGTAGCATTTATCAATAGTAATGTTATCCACACTTTTAGGAACCCATGGGAATCTATGGATTCCTTCCCCCTACGTAACGTGACCTATACACTCATGAAAATATTGTGTACAACTTTGAGAGGTTGTGCATCCCCAATATCAAGAACTGTGCTTTTTCATCTTTCTTCAGTTTTGGTATGAACCTTTTTCTGCCCCTACTCATCTCTATTTCAAGGAGTAGGAGTTTGAGTCCTGGCATAAAAACAGACATATACACAACTGGAGTCAAATTGATGGCCTAGAAGTAAATCTTTATTATATTACATTTGTGGCCAATTGCTTTTTAATAAGTGTCCAACACAGTGCAGTGGGGAAGAAAGAGTCTCTTTCACAATGGTGGTGGGATGCTTGGATATTCACTTGCAAAAAAACCCAAAGTTGTCTTCCAAGTGCATTCTATATTTCTCATATAAAACTTAGGCTAAGATTTGGCCATTCCTATTGTAACTACCTATGGCAACACTAGGACTGAACCATAATGTAACTATTAGAGTGAGCCCCACAGCAAACTCATACCATCTAAAGTATCTTCCAGTCAGTTAAGAGCAGTTTTCAGAAATTGAGATACTATCAGCTTAAAACTCCTAAGAGATGTTTGGATGCTGAACTGAGATTCTTTCTTTCCCCTATTCAGTGAGCAACATCATATCCACAGAGAATGATTTCTTTATGCCAAGAAATAATCACAAGTGAAAAAAAAAGCTGATAAAATTTTACTTTTTCCAGCACATGAACAAAGAGTGAAACCACAAGGCAAAAATTTCCTACAGATAGAACCAAAAGAAATTATAGGGAAGTTGTATCAAGCACTTAACAGCCTCCAATTCCTATGCGTTCATCAATTTGCTGAATAAGTACTTGGATCCCAAATTTTTAGGAGCAATTTTTTTGTACCACAAAGTTTTTTTTTCAATATTTCTTCCAAAGATAGTGATGAGCTACTAGATTTCCTTGTTCCTGTATGGGACCTGCATTATTTAATATGGGTAAAGAAAACAACACTAATAATAATTTATGGGCTTTATATAAACAGATCCAGAGATCATCTACTACTACTATTTTATACCTTCTCTTAGGTAGGAGAGCTCCCCACAGCCAACGTACCGGGGAAGCTTGGCTTTGTTCTGATCTTTTTACATGGCTTCTCTCCTAGATCCATTTTGCAAATTGAAGTTAATATTCACACTTCAATCATACATGTTTCTTTTTAGGGATATGGGGGACAGGGTCTCACTATGCAGTTCAGGCTGCCCTGGAGCTCACTTTGTAGCCCAGGCTGGTCTCAAATTCTCAAGGATCCTCCTGCCTCAGCCTCCCAAGTGCTGGGATTACAGGCGTGTGCCACCACGCCCAGCATTCAAATCATTTAAAACATGAACAAGGAATACAGCTAGAGCAGGTGAGACTCTTGCAAGTAGCAAAACATTACAGGACTGGATTTCGGAAGTTTTTAATTCTAAATCCTAAATATGCCTTCTTGCTACACAAAAGTTTAATGTTATACCTAGAATATTTTCAAGTAAACCCTTGAATAAAAGAATATTTCCACCATACAATACATCTTTTTTCTATTTTAAAGAGAATAGTAAAAAAAGAACAATAACAAAATACCCATAGCACAAACAGAAAAACAAAGCAAAAACATTAAAAATGACACAGGGTTTCAAAACAAAATGGTAGGAATTGACAGTGGTTGTTGTATTACATAACTGTTATCTTCAGAGAAGTTGCTCAGATTAACAGATGTAAGAATGCAAGATTGACCAGACCAGTAAAGAGAATAAAAAAAAATAATTAAAAAACACATTAGCGATGATACAGAATTTTGCTAGACAAGACGGTAGGAATGCACCAGTGGTTGTTATATTGCATATTGTTGCCTTCAAATCAGTTGCTCGTATTACCAGATGTAAGCATGCCAAATTGGTCAAAAATAAAAAGAAAATTAAGATTTAACTGTTCCTTTCAACAAACCACCAGACATCAGCAGTTCAGTCGTCCCATCTACCTTCTGTCTATCCATCTATCTATACATGTTTTGCCTTCCTTCTTTCTTCTTCCTTCCCTCATCCCACTTGTGGTTTTCTCTCTGTGTAGATATTTCACTTTATTTTTAATTGTGAGGCTGCTTTGCTTAGAATCCTAGATCTACAACTCATTTGTTAGGTAACCCCATATCTCAGTTTCCTTCTTATGCAAATTTAACCTTTGTAAAAACAGGAACAATAGTAGCATAACCTTATCTCTGAGGTTGCGGTGGGAATTGAATAAGCTAATACACTAGATGACTTTGAATAGTGTTGATCCCCGTATTAGCTATCTCTAAGACAAGAAGTATACGTCATTTTTGCAAGTCTCTTTTGTGAAAAAAGTTATTGCTTTTGGAAGCACTAGACGCTAGGACTTCTGACCTTAGTATTTACCTGGACACGGAAAGTTCATGGCTGCGTAGGGTTTGGATCGTTTCATATACACGACTTCGGTTTACACTCTAATTTATGAAGACAATGGATCAAAATCACTGCTCTCCAACTCTCTCGGATGTATCCACAGAATGACTTACTTATCTGTGTCCAGTTTATATGGAACAGATGTTGAAGTAAAAGAATAACACTGGCACAATTTGCCCTAATTAGCACCTTTGTGAGTAAACTGAAGAAATTATCCTCTCCTCTGTGGGCGACCCTTCCATCTCCGCAGTATGAGTCACTGGCAAGCAGAGATAACTCCTCCGGGCTCACCTGTGAATAAATGGGGCTTCTGGTCTATAGGACCATAAATCTGACTACTTTTTAAAAGCACCTTAATCACTGTCCTTTTTTAAAAAGCTGGCTTTTTCATACCATCTTTATTTTCTTTTTTCTCCCTTCATAAACAAAAAGTGAGATAACTGTACTTTTTACACCAAGGCTGACTCAGCAATTCTGCTATTATTTTTATGGGCAGCTATCACCAGAGCATAAAAATGTTACCAAATTAAGCACTAACAAGGTAATTTCTAGAACAAAAAAGAAATGTGGGGGAGGTGACAAGAAAACCTTATTTTACCATAAGAAGTTCTCAATCAAAGTCAAATGAAAACAAAGGGTTTTTAGTTGTTCTAATGTGAAGTCCAACATTTATTTGGGAATGTTTTTCAGCATTCCCTGATAGAACTTGTTTTAATATCATGAGAACAAGATCCAGCATCTAACTCATTTACATACTATAATTTCTCTGTGATTCAGTTCCATATCAATTTGAAGCCCAAGAGCCCAAAATAAATGCATCATATCACAGAACTGCAGCATTTTTTCTCTGTCATAAAGATGAATTTATTCTTGAAAGAGATTTATTCTAATCCCATTTAAAATATACAGCCATTATCACAGATTCTTAGGACTCAAAGAAAATTTAAAAGGTCTTGCAGTCTAAGCCAGACCACTTTGGAACCCAGTAAATGGAGGGATTTAAAAATAAGTCTTAGGATTCTCTAAGGAAGAAAATTTTATAACAACTCCCAGCACTTTCTTCTGCAGATTTTTAGAGTGTGACTATGCAGCAATGAGACATGTTTGTTACTGGACGTGGTAGGGAGTAGCGGTGCTTTCCAGCTTATCTGCCCCAGTCAATGAATTAACTGCTCAGGACAACTGGTGGATGTGCAAGGTCACCATTTATTTTAGGGAAGAAATAAGAAGAAGAAAAAGCAGGAAAAACGCAAAAGAAACGCTCAGGGAGGGAACGGCGCTTTGACGGAAAAGGAGAAGAATGGCCTGGCAAGCAGAACAGACCGCTGCAAGAACAAGACAGCAGTGGCTGCAGAGTCAGCGCTGCTGCCCGTCATGTCTGTGTTAATAGTAGAGCCAGGCGTCCTATGCGAGTGTACGCAGGAAGCTTGATATCAGGTGCAAGTTTGGGCACGTTGGTCTGAAGACTGGGTGGGACCCAATTCGGGGCTCCGTCTGACACGGTATCAGGCTCAGCTGTGCTCTTTTGTGCCTGTGGTTAATACATCTGCTCATGAAGTACCTAGTGCCCAACTGCTCCAGCCACGGTGCCCTGTCCTAATCTCCTTATTTCTGAGACAGAAGTATGTCTCATTACCGCATAGTCACACTCCTCCACAAGCCACTCTTGAAAATCTCCCATTTCACAGTTCCTATTTGACAACAGGAATTTCTCACGTTAGCAGAGTAATATCTTACTTTTCGTATAATTTTATATTTGCTTTTAAAGTGATTTTTAACAAGCTCAGTGTCTCTTATTCATTTATTTTCTTTCAGCATATCTTTACAAATCATGTGACATTTACACAAAATATTTCAGCTAAGGAAATTACCATTAATCTGCATTTTTGCTAGTCCTTGATTACAATAGATAGTGTTATAGCAAAAGAATGAATAAAATAATATAGATATACACAGATGCTTGGTCAAAGGTCATGGATAGCTAGAATATTTTGCTACAGGAACACTAACTCATCAGAATTAAATACAAATACAGGTCTGTAAGAGGCTAACCATTTTATAGCTTGTTAGAAACAAAACCCTCTTCTCAGAAAGTCTCATGCATGTTTTTGTTTCACAAAGAATATTTATTTTTCCAAATTTTCTTTATGTGCCCTAAGGAGCACTGTGGCTTTGTTTAGTGCATACTTATTAATTCCTACACTCTACCAGGACCTATGTTTAAGGATGAGGATACCAAGATGAAGAAAACCAGGCCCTCATCTGCCATCTTTCAGCAACCATCAACACGTAACGCAGAATTTCAGACAAGAGGCAAGTGCCATAAGGAATACTTCTACAGGGGCAGAGATGGGAAGGCAGGGAAGACCTCCTAGAAGAGTTGCTATAATTACCGTTCTTTTAAGGAAAAATTTCATATAATTTTTTTATCAACAGTGTTTGTGGCAGAAAATCTACTGAAGCGAACTAAAAGATGGAAAGGAGGGGGCAGTAAAGTATTAGACTCTGTTGCTAAGAAAGGGGGAAGATTTCCTCTTCTAAAATGCTAAAGCAGACTTGATGAATATTCACAGATCCACTTCCAATGCTATTTACTGTAGGTTTCCAAAGCAAATTGTCGATTGTTACCACTTAGACAGCTTTACACAAAATACTAGAAGCCACACCCATGGAGAACAAAGGTCTAAAACATCTGCGGACCTATTTTTATTTACACTTTGTGTTTACCCTTTCTACTGATTAGTCAGCCTCAGTGCACCAAGGACTTAGAAGTAGGTCAGGACTCATTTCCAGAGGTGCTGTAAAATGCACCTGGGTTGTAAGACACCAAGATGACTATTCCATAAGGAATTGCATCCTTCTCCCACATGAAACAGTATTTGAGAATCATATCTTAATGCAAGGACTTGAATTTTAATCTGTTTAAGAACAAGTAAGGTTCCTCGCTTCAGTGTTTAGAGTCACTTTCCTATGAGCGTCTGGTCAAGACAGGATGTGATTAATTTAAATATGGTTTTTGTTTTTTGTTTTGGTGCCATCCACATATTGTCAGGACCTGGAGTTTTGAGACAAATAACATAATAGTCTCCCATCATCCTCAGAGAATATGCTCCAAGACATTCTTCAGTGCCTGAAACAACACTTAGTACCAACCTCTCTGTATATACATATATGTGGATATACATAAAGATTTTTCCTATGCACTCATCTCTATGATGAAGTTTAATTTATAAATTAGGCACAGTGAGAGATTGACCACAATAACTAATAATAAAATAGGACAATTATAACAATCCACTGTAATAAAAGTTACACACAACTTATAAATTATTTATTTCTAGGACTTTCCATTTAATATTTTCAGGTTTGTATGTAGGTGTTACCCCCCAAGCTTCATGTGGTCATAGGTAGGGCTTTCTAGAGGTGGCTGGATCTAGAACACATGATGCTGGGATTAAAGGCATGTGATTACTAAATCAGTCCGCTGATTGGTTTGGCATATTTCTGGGTAGGATTAAGGGTGCCTCACCCTGGGTGTGCGTGCTACTTGCCCTAAAGGACAGATATAGGGCTAGTGTGGTCACTGGTCACTAGTCATTTGCTTTCTACTTGCTGCATTCTGCCTGCTCTGCTTTACCATGGACTGTTTCTCTTCTGTGATGCCCCTCTGCCATGCCACCTGCCTTGGAGCCAGCCAACTGTGAACCGTGAGCTAAATAAGCCTTTCCTCCTCTAACTTTGGAAATCAAGCATTTTTGTGTCAGCAGTGAGAAAAGTGACTAAGACACCGTGTTAGACCTTGGGTAACTGAAGCCAAGAAAAACATAACCGTAGACATGGGGGACTTACTGTACCAACAGACACTCTTAGATTTGTTGTAAGTTTTGGAACACAGCAGACGTTGTTAGTGCCCTACTCTTTCTCCTCAGCTTTTCAGTGCGCTAGGGCCTCCTCCAGCTGCCAATATATGCATCTTTAGCCTGCAAAGTTTTCCCAGAACTGAGGGCCAATCCGCTAGGAAAATGGAAGCACCAGGGTGTGAGTAGTCTTCAGCCAGTGACTGTCAGGGGTTTGTGTATGATCGTCCCAGCTTCCTTGGCTCTGCGGCAGGGTAATTCTGAGGCAGATGTTTTCCCACAGGAGTACGCTCTGCTCACACTTCGTGGCAGCTGGCTTGATAACGCGCCTTTCATGGGCTGCCTGTCTTTCCCTGTGTCATTTTCTTGCTCCATTATCAGTGTTCACTGTGCCTCCCAAATAAACTTCTTAGATTCAAAGCTAATCTCAGGGTATTCTTATGGGGTTATACAAATCAGAAATATAAAACCCATTAAGCATGATGGTATTTTTATGTTCAGATAACATTTAATAAATACACCCAAAATAAACCAAAATGCCAAAATAGTAAATAAAACAGTCTGATTTAACATTTATGTTTTTAAGGTTGAAAAATAGATTTTGGTTCATCTGCAGGATTTTGATCCCAGAAGCATAACATGGTTTTCATACACTCTGAGGGAAATCAGTTAGGATTGTCAGGCAGGTAGGACATAGAAGGGATCGTTCTAGGTACAAAGCCAGGGACTAGCACAGATGGACTGAGAGAAGTGGCAGGTGGAAATCTGAAGAAACGTACTATGTTTTTATAAGTATTTTATAAGTATGTGAATGTAAGTGTGCACACTGAGAAGCCCTGGAGGTACTACAAACCTGTTGTTTCTCTGGCTGACTCAGATCAGTGCCTTGTAATTAATAAATCATGACTCAGTGATGACTAGAGCTGGCTTATGAGCAGCTCATGAGAGCCTGAGAGTTAATTGTTAATTTCAGGTATTTTGCTAGCCAGATTGCTTCACCTTGTTGCTTATAATAGGCCATGGTATTTACACCACATAGTATTTACACCACAGGAATGGGCAAACGATACATCAGAGCGACCTCCTCCCCCAAATTGTCAATGGTTAAACATTTAGCAGCACACTACTGAAGTGTAAAGTTGTATTTATTTAACCTTTCCATAGATTAGTCAACCTCACTGCACCGAGGATACCACGGATACCAAGGATACCAAGGATGAGGAGTAGACCAAGACTCATTCCCCTCAGGCACTGTATAATGCACCAGGATTGTAAGACATTAAGAAAGATAATTGCTCAGGTAGGTAGTTTTTCATTTGGGACTTGCAAACGCTGAGGGGTTTGCATGCAGTTTTAAGGGATGCAACTTCCGTATCTTGAAGCTCCCTTTGTGGTCTTTGCAAAAACTGAGTTGCCTTAAAATGAGGCTACCTCTCCACAGTCCACTTCCCACTTTACAGAAGAAAAGCACACCTTGACACACACTCCTGATCAAACTAGTGGGCATTTCCCTGGGATGTAAGTCCCCAAGGCCCCAAACAAGGGTAACAGTGAAACTAGGTGGGGATGAGACACCTTTCATAATTAACCAAGGTATCAGCATCACAGGGCCTTCTATCTTCCCTGCATCCATTAAGTTGAACCCATGCTGGAGTTTGAAACTTAAGTGTCCCCTGCAGGCCCATGTTTTAAAGGCTGAGGCCCCAGGTTGGAGCTATTGGGAGATGGTAGAAACTTTAAGAAGTCTTCCAGTCACAGGAGCATGCTCCTGAGGTGGACTAGGGGGCCCCAACCCTTCCTTTTTCACTCCTTGTCACATCTGGACCAATGAAATGAGGAGCTTTGCCCTTTCACATTTCTCTGGCGTCACGATGCATGGCCTCACAGTAGACCCCCAAAGCAATGGGCCCAGGTGGCTGGAGACTAAAACCACCAAGACTGTGCACCAAAAGAAACCTTTCCTCTTTATATTTTCTCAGGCACTTGTTATAATAATGGAAAGTTGACTAGCACACATGCCGTTTACAAAGGAAGGCATGTTTAGTCCGTTTTGTAACTTCTTCTGAAATCAGAGCAACGGAGAGGATATGACTGGTAACGCTGACTTTCATAACTGTAACTGGAGAGCTCCAGAGCACATGGAGGTCAGGTCTCTCTCACAGCCTCCGCAGAGCCATCTGACCTGTGCCAGGGGAGACTGCGCAGGAGGAAAACACTCTTCCCGACGCTCAAAGTACACAAGAAGTAAATAATCCCTCTGCCAAGTCCAGTCGCTCGCTGCAAATGTTCTTCTGCTGTTGTTGTTTCGCAGAAAAAGTGCCCTCCCAGCTGTGTGGGAGGTAAAAGTTCACAGGAAGGGGGTCTACAAGACAATGGCTTTACAGTATCACTGTGCTCCAATACACACATCTGAATATTGGCGTTTGCCATTTCATTTAAGAAGATGATTGGCCAAAAAGAAGGAAAAACCTCTGATTTCTATAAATAACAACTAATCCACAGCCAAGAATGTATTTCAACGCTTTGTTTGTCCAGGTGTAACCCCCAAATTAGCTTTTCTTAGATCCTGGGATCTGAGTGCTCCTGATGTAATCTCTCTTATGAAGTCTCAGCTGATAGTAAGCATCTATATTATTAATAGTATCAAAGCAATAAATACGTTCCTGACATAGGCTAAACCTGGATATTTATGAGGCCCCTGAACAGTCTGTGAGAGTTCACGTTGGCAGAAGAAGACACTGAATTGTTTCTGCTAAAAGCATTTACTACAAACAGCCCTCTCTTCTCCTTTATTAGGAATTTCAAAAGTTATGGTTACCTATAAAATCAAAATCATGGGGGAGTAAGGTTTCTCCCACAAAGCTCCTCCCAGGATTAAAGATGATGTCCGTTCACACTGTGCTGATGGAGCCATCTATGCTGATTGTTCTAGTAAAGCCCCCCACTGACGGGCCTTTGCTTCGGCACACTGATGAGCAGAGTCAACCAGGTTGGAAGTGGGGAGGCAGATCAAATGTCCTTGATCAGTCCAACAAAAAAGTGCATTTGTAAAATCAAAAGGCAGACAATCTCAGGAATAAGTCTTTGTGCAAACGCTGCAGCCCTCACCCTAGAATTTTTGGCACCAACTGTAAAGAATACAAAGGAATAAACCCCTTCTGTTTTGGTGGAAAGAATCTATTCTTACTCATTTTTTCTAGAAACCAGCGGAACAATGTATCCTCGAAATTCATCTGTCTGTGTACCTAGGCAAACTTATCTCTAAAAAAGAAAATCCTTTGTCTCGAAGATGTGTTAGGGGGTAGAGCGTCAGCTCCTACCGCTTACGTTCAAGGCATGAAGTTGGATGATTACTGATGCACCTAAGGAGAATCAAACAACTTAGAAAATGATTCTTGTTAAAATACTGGGGGGGGGGGGAGGGAAAAGAGATCACATTTTAAAAAGAAAGGGAGTAAAAATGATTAAAGATTTTGCAGATGAAAGGAACTGAGCACATTCATTCCATCCAGGGGAAGACACTTAAATGACAATTATGAAGGACAGCGCTCATCAATTTTGCTTATTACTCAGTGATTATGTGGAGCACAGAGACTTAAGATGTCCTCTCGATAGAGACACCGTCAAGGGCAGGGTTCATTACCAAAGCTTCAGCTGCCCTCCCCCATAAAAGAGACGAAGGGATGTACTTGCTCACTCCTCTCTCCGTTTCCTTTCTTGGTCTCCTCCCCCTCCAGCCCCTGCCCTTCTGTCTTGGTCACGCTCACTTTACGTGATGTACTGAATTATTCCACTGAGTCCACTCTGCTATATTTTCCCCAGTTTATGGAGGAGCCTCTATCTATTGTGTGTGTGAATAAAAAACACCTTATTTCTTCCACTAAATGACTGCCTCTACATATTTCTCCTTTCTCCTGCAAATCAACTCTCTTAAGTACATTTGCAGCCATTTTAGCTAGTAAAACAGTCTAAACGGCTTTAAGGCCTAGCATTGTTTCTTTTTACTTTGATATTTTTATGAGAACGTATTTGCAGTGCATAATGTTCACCGTTGGTCATGGGGAGCTGCTGCACGCATGTAACACATGTCAGTTCTCTTTGCATCCTCTTCTCCTTTCTTCCCCCTCTCTCCATCTCTACATCGCATTTTCAAAAGATCCGTCACCCTGTTTTTTTAAATTATCTATCCTTTATTTTACTCTTTAATGTTACTTACTTTTGGAGTTTCTATATAAGAGAAGCCATGTGATGCTTAGGCTTGTGTGTCTGATTTTATTTTCCTTGACATTTAAAACTTCAGTGCTGCTGGATTCCAGTATTTTTCTTTTTCTGTCCTTCGCTCCGGCAAGCTCATTTTTTGTGAATGTACGTGGTGGAGCCAGGGGAGGGCTTTGGAGCGGGGTGTCTTGATCAGGCGCAGCAGGTTCTCTTCCAGCTGCTGGTCTCTCTGGTTTGACAGCGGGGAAATAAGAACGAAGTGGAGCCAAGACCTCCTTACTTGGCTGAGTAAAGCAATGAGTGTCTGCTGTCATTGCTGTTTCTCGGACCTAAGACCTGGGCTTTGTTGCAACTTGTGTCTTTTTTATGGGTGTGGGGGATGGTCTTCCAAAGAACGCACAGAGTTCTTGGCAAGGTCAGCCTCCCGTGGAAAGACGGCCAGATTTGGGCAGTGGACTCTGTGCAGACCACTCACCACCAGCCATCAGCCCCAGCCTGTTGTTATAGGGAAGGCTTCTTCCAGAAGGTAGCCTGGCCCTTTCTGGGTGTCCTTTCCGGAAAACTCTCACATCCTCGCCACTGTACGTGGTGGGAGCATCTTGGTGTTTCCATGGCACCTGCCTCTGCAGCCTTTCCACCTCTTTGCTGACCCACACTTGTCAGCAGCAGTGAGCTTCTAGCAGGTCTAAGAGATCCTTCATTTCTGATTCTGTGTGGGGGGCAGAAGAGTTTGTGTACCACTTTCTTCACCCAGATCCCAGCAAATGTTCTTAGTAACTATCTTGGGATCTCCCTTCCTTGTCTTGGAAGATGACAGCATATGAATATAAAAAGAATAACTTCTACCCACAAGGACTGCACTTCCTTGAAAGGAGGGTTTTAGTCCTCCAATACTTCGCATCTCACTAATAATAACTTGGAAGTTTTGTCCTAGGAGGCGAATTGGAGGAAAGGTGGTCGGTTAGAGAACTAGTTCTTAGCACTGATACTTCTCACTACACTCTGGGGAGAGGGTGGATTGCCCACCTGTTACGCATGGACTGATTTGGACAAGTCACTGAGGCAGCTCCCTGGCCTTTGGTCCACCTGAGTCCTGCACCTGCTCAGGGTGCCCTCGGTCTTCCTGAATAATACCTGGTACTCATAAAGCAGCTCGCTGGTCCTCACCAGTCCCAGGACAGCACTTGGCACATTTCTTCTTGCAGTCACAAAATAAAGACCCAAACGTCTTCTTAACTCACATACTCCAATAACAAAAATAAGCAATGACCCAAGGACAAAAGAATGAATGAAATGTCTCCTGAAAGCTTAGCTCCTCTTTCTATTTTCTTGAGGACTTTTATGTGTATCCTAGCTTATTGCACCCCCACCCCACCAATAGCCAACCCTGTGCACTCTTCTGGGAATTGAACTCAGGACCTTGCGCTAACCAGGCAGGCACATGTGCTGCTGGCCTATATCCCTGGCTCAATGTGCACTCCTTTCTTAAACTACTCATCAGAATAAGCTGGGATCATTCACTAACCCTTCCAACCCTGATAAAAAGACATAATTGGATGTTCCTTGTTTAATTGGGTTTCGCATACATATATATAGAAGACTTTTCCCTAAATAGATTCTCTTCAATTTCATGAATGGTATTAGATTATCCAAATCTCACTGTCTCAAATTGCTCTGTAATTAAATGTGTACAGCCATCATTATAGCAAAAATCAAAATGCATGTGCTAATGCAAGGCCAATCTAAGACAAATGGCAGGGAGTTACTCAAGGCCTTGTGTTTTGAGAACCACTGAAAATACTCAGGTCTAGGCAACAACTCACATGTATTGGAGGAAAAGAAATAGCTTAGTAATGGTGAGTGAAAGAGGCATAAAATCATGAACACATGACCAATCTGTAATTCCTAATAGTATCTCAAGGAAAAGATGTAAAATCGACCCCTTCCCTAAAACACACCCTACACCAGGTCTGTTTGTTATTTCTTCCAAGACTCCCTATCCCCGATAATAGTTGTAACATTACCCACAGTGATTTTTATTACCAAGATTCCATCTGTTTCAAATGTAAACATAGAAAACAAATAAATAGATGTACTTGTTGGGAATTAACCTCAACACTCCAAAATTAAGGCAGTGTTATAAATGGGCAATTTATTGAGAGCAATAAATATTTTTCAGCCTTCTGATTTTATAGGCAAGAAGTTTTTCCATAGCCACAGACATATAATTGGAAAGAAAGCAAAATGCAAAATGTGTCTTTTTTCTCTCCAGACTGATGGCATGAATGAGGCAGGAAGGAAGAGAGCTGCCCAGGATATGTGTCGCATAGTTTCACCTTCTTTCTAAATACTATAAACACGGCATCGCCCATTTCTCAATTGTATTCCCACCTATAGAACACATTGAAGGCTTAAGCTTTGATTTCCTAGTTTACCCACCTCAATAACAAATTTAAATTGCTATAGATCACTGCACTATACAGTGATAATCTCTAAATTGGTCTCCTAGTGGCAAAAAAATAATGAATCTGCCTTTTCCTGGTTAAATATATCAGTGATGCCCTGGAAGTGAGTTTATCCTTTATTCTTATTTAGAAGAAAATAAAAATCCTTAGCAATTTAGACAACAACTTTAGACAAGTCATGCTACTTTTCCAAATTTTAATCTCATGATTCACATAATGGCTATAATAATAATGACACTATACTACCACCTAAAAGGGCCATTATAATAATTGCTATGGAAGCATCTATGAACTATAAAATGTGATACGGATCTTTGTTGTCTGCAAAACCCTGCTATGTGACTCTGTACTTTTCCACATCACCCTGTTTTACAACTGATTTAAATATGCTGGGAATGGAAGGAGACACTGAGCTTCAAACAGACCCGAGAAAGACTATGAATGAGGCAAGCATTTTCAAATATGTGATTAAATATTTAGGTTATCACAAATTTATCAGGATCAATCTTTGACAGTGTTCATCAGGTGGTGCTGTGTTTGAAAGGATATGGCAAATTTCAAATATGTTAACAAGATTCCAGCTTCAGAGGGGCCCCAAACCCTGGTGCTCTCCTGCCATTGTTAATGGAAGCCCAAAGAAGTGAACCTATGCGAAATGAACCAGTGTGCTCCAGGCACACGACTCTATGCCTTCCCCATGAGAAGCAAGAGTAAGAAGCTCCGTGGAGCCCTTACAACTGCCAGGCACAGAGGGAAGTTTTTGTACGTTTCATATTTAATTTGTTAGGGCCCTGTAAAGTAAGTATTATTTTCCTCATTTTAGAAGTGAGAAAATTCTTGTTTTCTAATAACAACTTTTTAAAAGGCAGAACTCATGAGTGATCCCAATCTGGTTACATTCACTATACATTCAGTACACCCTTTCAAGCCCATTGAAGAGTAACTTCAACCTATTAGCTGGTCAGGTCTAAACAGAGCTTTTGCTTGGACTTGTGCTTCTTTTCACACCTGTAACTAGAAATTCAGAAGTAAAAGCATAAAGCAGATAATTTTTCTGTTCTAGATCAAGTTTGTAAAAGGTTTCATCAGGAGGTATCTCCCACTTCCAGTTCTACAGAAGGACGAGACATTCTTTTAGATTTAGTCCACTTTCCCTCTCCTTTACACTGAGACTTATCCAAATGGCAGGTCCCTCATGAATATGTAAGCAGCACATACTCTCCCTAACATTTGTCTAAGTACATTAGCAACTAATGCTGTATTCCTCAGTAACCTTTTGAAAATGTCCCTGAGTTAGAGTGAAAGATTTTATTTTCCATCTGCAGCACACATCCTTAATAGCCAGCAATGTATTTTTGTTTATATATTTTATCCAACCAAATGAAAAGAATTTGGAGTAAATGACAGCTGCGCTAAATCTTACTTGTCTGAAGAGATTTCACTGCACCAGGTATTACATGAACTTCATTTCAGCATTCACAGAGCTAAATTCTGTGCCAGCAGATACACAGGTAAGAGCAGAATCCTTCCAGGCTGTTGGAGAAGAACACAAAATGCCACATTATATTCCTCTGTCCAAAAAACTAGAATGTGTGCTAATAAACAAGTGGCATCTAAGATGAAAGTATAGGGTTATGAAATCTGCAAGGAAACTTCAGATGGGGTTTACTTATTTCATAACGTAGCCAGGAGTTCCCTTTGCCTGGACATAACAGATAACATGCTCACCTAGTCGGACAAGACAAATTGCCAGAAACTTAGAAGCTTACGACAAAATCCATTTATTATCTCTCACTTCTGTCAATCAGAAGGTTGGTGGGCTTGGCTGGGTCCATTTACAGTCCCATAAAGTCAAAGTCAAAGTGTCATCTAGGGGGATATAGCTCAGTGGAATAAGCGCCTGCCTAGCAAGCGCAGGGTCCTGAGTTCGATCCCCAGTACCGCCAAAAAAAAAAAAAAAAAAAAAAAGAAAGCAAATGCAAAGTGTCATCTAGGCTGAGCTCTTAGTGGAAAATCTAGGGAAGAATCTGCTCTCAAGTGCATAGAAGCCATTGGCAGAAGCCAGTTCCTTTTTCGGCAGGAGTGAGGTCTCCCTTTTCTTGCTGCCTGTCAGCCAAAGGCCATTCTTGTTTCTCTACACATGCTCATTCATTATCATGTGGTTTGTCTCCTCCATCTGCAAGCCAGCAGCAGCACATGAAATTCTTCTGCATGGAATCTCTCTGCCTTCCTCTTCTGCCACAAACAAATTTGCCTTTAAGGGCTCATGTGATGAGATTAGGCATGGCTACATAACCTCTCTTTTGAAAGGTTAACTGTGCCCTACAACACAACATATTCACAGATGATAGCGACTTGTGGGCAGGGAATCTGAGAAGATCATTGAGAATTCTACCTACTGCACCTAGCAAATAGAATTAATAGAAAAGTATTAGCTTAGTAGTCTCAAAAGAAAAAGATGTTGTAAATAGACAAAACTTTATTAATTGTAATTATACTCTTTGGGAATTTTGTGACTTGAAAATAATATGACTGGATTTACAATGCTGTAAACTAACAGAATTATACTCATTTCAGGGATCCTAATGAACATACTCTAAAACACACTCATACATTATAAGTGATGGTTTTGTGCCTTGGACAGCCACATGTTGTCCTGTTTATAAGCTCTCTTTCCTTTAATTGGAGGAATAAAAACTCCTATGAGATTTTGGGGTACCATTTTTTATTTTTATTTATTTTTTTTTCTTTTTTCTTTTTTTCTTTTCTTTTTATTTAAAAAAATGAAAGTACAAAAACATATTAACAAACAGACACCAATTAGTATAAAAAATAGTACAATCACAACTAATCTATAGACAAGGTGACATGGACTCAACAGTGGTTATTTCTTTATCCATTGATATCTTCGAAGTGTAAATATATGAACCCATATACAGACATGCAAAGTAAGTCAGACAATTAATCCTCTCAACAACAGAAAAAACACGAATACCAAAAATCCAAAGACAAAAAACAAAACAGGCAAACAACAACAGTAACCACAACAACAACAACAAAAAACCACCAATAGTTGCTGCTTTGCATATTGATATCTTCGAAGTGTGTGGTCAGGATAACACATACAGACATACAAGATCGATCAAATAACCTGTCATCAATTGTTCCTTAGCATTAAGTGATATAATACAATAGTAGAACCATGTTAGCCCTCCTGCGTATATGTATATTCATATATACATACATACATTTTTGTCTCTTTCTTTTCTCCTTTCCCTCGTCTCATCTGTTCTTTGTTTTTGAACAGATTTCCTTCATGTCTCTTAGTCTATATTCCCACGCTCGGGTTCTTACACCAGTGATACAATACGTTGCCTGCACATGTATCGCTGATTTATTTCACTTATGAGTATGGACTCCAGTTTTGACCACTTGCCTACAAAGTCCCCAAAACTGTCTTTCTTTATTGCTGAATAATATTCCATTATATAAAAATGCCACACTTTTTAAATCCAGTCTTCTGTGGATGGGCACTTGGGTTGCTTCCACATTTTAGCTACTACAAATTATGCTGTTATAAACTTGGGTGCACATATATCAGAGTGATATGATGTTTTCAGATCTTCTGGGAAAATACCCAGAAGAGGAATAGCTGGTTTGAATGGAACCTCTAGACCTAGTTTGCGGAGAAATCTCCAAACGGCTCTCCACAGTGGTTGCACCAGTCTGCATTCCCACCAGCAGTGTAATAGAGTCCCTATTTCTCCACAGCCTTGCCAGCA